>JAVSCE010000449.1:0-89029 GCA_032199065.1 Smutsia gigantea
GCATTGCTGTCTATTTCCTCCTTAATTCTGTTAGTATTTGTCTCACATATGCTGGCGCTCCTGTGTTGGGTGCATATATATTTATAATGGTTATATCTTCTTGTTGGACTGATGTCCTTCTTTATCTCTTGCTACTTTCTTTGTTTTGAAGTCTATTTTGTCTGATACAAGTACTGCAACACCTGCTTTTCTCTTTGTTGTTTGCATGAAATATCTTTTTCCATCCCTTCACTTTTAGTCTGTGTATATCTTTGGATTTGAGGTGAGTTTCTTGTAGGCAGCATATAGATGGGTCTTGCTTTTTTGTCCATTCTGTTACTCTGTGTCTTTTGATTGGTGCATTCAGTCCATTTACATTTAGGTGATTATTGATAGGTATGTACTTATTGCCATTGCTGGCTTTAGATTCGTGGTTACCAAGGGTTCAAGGGTTGCTTCTTTACTATCTAACAATCTAACTTAACTTTCTTGTTAAGTTATTGTAAACACAGTCTGATGTTTCTTTATTTCTCTCCCTTCTTATTCCTCCTCCTCCATTCTTTCTATAATAGGTGTTTTATTCTTTGCCTTTAGTTAGTATTTGGATGGTCTGCTTTCTTTGCTATGATTTTATTTTCTCTCGTGACATCTTTTTAGCCTTAGGTGTGCTTCCATCTAGAGCAGTCCATTTAAGATATCCTGTAGTGGTGTTTTATGAGAGGCAAACTCTCTCAACTTTCATTTGTCTGGAAACTGTTTAATCCCTCCATCATATTTAAATGATAATCGTGCTGGATACAATATTCTTGGTTCGAGGCCCTTCTGTTTCATTATGTTAAATATATCACGCCATTCTCTTCTGGCCTGTAAGGTTTCTGTTGAGAAGTCTGATGATAGTCTGATGGGTTTTCCTTTGTAGGTGACCTTTTTTCTCTCTCTAGCTGCCTTTAATACCCTGTCTTTATCTTTGATCTTTGCCATCTTAATTATTATGTGTCTTGGTGTTGTTTTCCTTGGGTCCCTTGTGTTGGGAGATCTATGAGCTTTGGTGGACTGCGAGACTATTTCCTTCCCCAGTGAGGGATAGTTTTCAGCAATTATTTCTTCAAAGACACTTTCTATCCCTTTTTCTCTCTCTTCTTCCTCTGGTACTCCTATAATGCGAATATTGTTCCGTTTGGATTGGTCACACAGTTCTCTTAATATTCTTTCATTCCTAGAAATCCTTTTATCTCTCTCTGCCTCAGCTGCTCTGTACTTCTGTGTTCTCTGATTTCTATTCCATTAACAGTCTCTTGCATCTCATCCATTCTGCTGTTAAGCCCGTCGATCGCTTGTCTGATTTCTGCATTGTCTTTCCTCAGTTCCCTCACTTCCTCCCTCAGCTCTTGCACATTTCTCTGTAGGTCCATCAGCATGGTTATGACTTTTATTCTGAATTCTTTTTCAGGAAGACTGTGCATTTCCATCCCTTCAGACTCCCTCTCTGGGGTTGTCTGGTTGATTTTGGTCTGAACCATATTCCTCTGTCTTTTCATGGCTATAGAATTGGTCACTGATAGTTGCCACGTATGTCAGCTGGGCTCTTTAAGACTTTAAAAGAGAAGAAAAAAAAACAAAAAAAAAGAAAAAAAAGAAGAAAGAAAGACAAAAAAAAAGAAAAAACCAAGAAAAGAAAAAACAAAAACAAAACAAAAAAACCCTGCCCACCCCACGTAGATTCTGTGGGAATGCTGTAGGTGGCGCTATTGCCCCCACTTTTCCACAGCTGTGGCTGCGCCACTCCGCAGGGCCCTTTATGGCTCTGGCAGGGGTGGAACGAATAGGAGGCTGTTGATCTCAGTGAGAAGTGTAAGTATGGCTATGCTTCCTCAGTCGCCAGCTAAGGCGTCTGAAACTTCCCAGGACTCCCAGCCTGCTGGGCTGAGTGTGCTGGGGTGATCCGGCTCCTCCGCTGGGCTCCTGTCTCTTTAAGACCGCTGAAGAAAGTGCGCACTTTTTTTTTTCCTTCCCTGGACCCGGCTGCAAGCACCCTGGCGCCCCGCTCAGATCCTGCCCTTCTGTCTCTCCAATCTCCGCTGCACTGCGCAATGTGGGTCAGCGCTCCCCACGCAGATCACCAGGGCTGGCTACTTCGCGGGGTGCACTTCCACTCCCTCCCGGCTCTGAATCCTCTCCTCCCGCCGGTGCGCTGGGGTGGGGGAGGGCTCGGGTCCCGCCAGGTCGCGGCTCCGTATCTTACCCGCCTCTTGGGGTGCCGAGTCCTCTCGGGTGTAGCTGCACGCTGTGCGCTTTCCTGTGTATTCTCGTCTCTCTTTTAGGAATAGATGTATTTTCTGTGTTTTCGTAGATAAATATAGTGTTGGGAGGAGATTTCTGCCGCCCTGCTCACACCGCCATCTTCCCTCTGCCTATTTTTTAATTGGCTTATTTGCTTTTTGTTTGTTGAGGTGCATGAGCTTTTATATAATTTAGATGTCGACCTCCTGCTGGTAATAATTTAATCTTTTGGCATTTTCAGTGCATTTTTAAAAAGTGTAATGAAGTTATAATCAACAAAATGATAAAATAAATGATGATGAGGACACAGAGAATGAATTAAAACATTTAAATAATAATAAAAAAAGAATCAACACTTATTCATGTTTTAGAGGAGACATGCCATTAAAGAATTAAACCTAAAACTAGGGAGAGAATGATGATCCAATCCAAACTCAACTTGTATTAGGTTGGGGTTTTTTCTAGTGTACTAGCTTAAGTACAAATCTAATTTACTGGCTCATATAAATGGGATGTCCAGTGGCAAGTCTGGTTTCAATCACAAGTGGATATAGAAATGCTAATAAAGTCATCAGTCCTGTCTCCAGCTCTTGGCTCTGCTTTGCTATGCGTTGTTCCCATTCTCTCCTACTACACATAAGTATTTTCACAGGACAGGGAGCATGGCCACCAGCAATTCCTGATTCACATTTTCATGTCTGCTGACTAGGATAAGATAATGAGATAATTAAAAGTCAAAGCATTTTTCAACCCTTTGAGAGACACAAGCTAAAACAAAAATTCCACATTATTTATTACTCCAAGAAAATTAAACACATTTTTTGGTTCCTTAAAAACAAAACACTTCAGTTAACCAAGAAATTTAAGAGACTCATGTCACATTTTAGGAATTAATAATGTCTGTTAATAGAGATCCTAAAGTTTATGCTCATCTATTACAAGGATTATAATTGTTTTCCATCTTGAAGGGACTCAGTTATACAGTACACTGAAATGCCAATTATATTTGACTACTATTCTGTATTGATTTATCCAGACACAATCTGCCCTGTGGGAAAAACATAAGCTTTCAACCTTCACACATGGTAACACTGGGAAAATATCAGCAACAACTCTTTGTTGCCAGTGCTGGTTACTTTCTTACAGCAAATGACTCTGCATCTGTCTTCCTGGTTTGTGTGCTTATGAAATAATTACTGTTTGACAGAAGTGTTGCTGAAGGGTGTAACAATGACAAACTGGGCTTCCACTTACAATGAGGATCTTAGGGCTGTGTGCAACTAAAGGTCTGAGAAGAATTCTTTTTTGAATAATTGGCAGTTACATACATGAGTAAATTTAGATATTAAAAATGTAGTCACAGATGGAAGAAGCCCTTGAATCATTAGACAAGTTGCCTTAAGAGAAAATATAATCAAAGCTAAACATTAAATTTGCTACTTCAAATATGTTAAGGCTTTTAAGCAAAATAGACTTTTAAACTCAAGGCAATCAGTTGGTACTTTGCTCACACTATTTTGAATGTATTTGTGTGAAAATTAGAGGGGATTCCCAAAAGGATGACAAACAATTGTGAATGATCACTTCTATTTTCTGATTCTTTGTGATTTATCATAAAGAGTTATGAGGCCGAGAAAAGTTTAAATGACCAAAGTAAAATAAGATTAATGACCACTGTCTTGTAAATTTCTCATTCAGGGTGTTGAATGAAATACTTTCAGTTCAGAATTTTGAAGATAATTTTTTTAACTTTGGTCTTAAATGAAATTTTTGTCTTAGATTGTAATGGATACAATCTCAGATATTTAATGTCTCATGTAAAATGATCTAGCAACAACAAGCAAGTTTTGATGTTTGAGCAACTATTTGCTGAAGAAGTCAATGGACCATGTTGTTCCCTGTCCAAGTGAATGGAAAGGGCTCCAGCTCTCCGAGTACAGCCTGGTACATTTGTCTGCCTGGTGCTGTTTACTTTGCATCTATGCTGATATGATTGAGTACAGTGTTTTTCAAACTCCAAGTCATGCTGTATTAATGAGTAGTGAAATACAAACCAGCATTTAAGATCTTTTCCTTTATGATCATTTAAAAACATACACAAAGAAGAGTGAATAGTAAAATGAACTCCCATACACCCATTACTCAGATTCAACAATTATCAAGATATTGTCACATTTGCTTCTTATACCCTTTTGTTCTTTTATTCTTTGTGGAAGTATCTTAAAGAAAATTCTAGACAGCATGTTATTTTACTTCTACATATGCCAGCATGTATCTCTAAACAGATATAAATATTTTCTTGCATAACCGCAAACCCCATTATCACACCTAGAAAAGTTAAGAATTCTTGGTACTGTGCATTATACCTCAAGTATCTAAAAAAATGTCTTCTTACAACAGTTTGTTTGAATTAAGACCAATCAGCATTTAAAAAAAAAATGAAATAGACCCAGTAATTCCACTTCCAGGAATTTACCTGAAGAAAACATGGGATTATTTACAATAGCCAAGATATGGAAGAAACCAAATTGTCCATCAATAGATGAATGGATAAAGAAGAGGTGGTACATATACACGATGAAATATTATTCAACAATAAAAAAGAAAGACATCCTGCCATTTGTGACAACATGGATGGACCCAGAGGCTATTATGCTCAGTGAAATAAGCCAGTCAGAGAAAGATAAGTACCATATGATTTCCCTTATATGTGGAATCTAACAACAAAGCAAAACAAAGTGAACAAAATAGCAGTAAACTCATAGACACTGAGAAGTGACTGGTAGTTATCATCGGGGAGGGGTTGGGATGGGTGGGTGAAATAACTGAAGGGGATAAAGAGGCACCAAATCTTAATCATAATACAAATTAGTCATAGGGATGAAAGTACAGCATAGAGAATATACTCAACAGATCTGTAACATCCTTCTATTTCACAGATAGTAACTACAGTAGTTGGGATGAGCATTTAATAACATAGATACTGTCCAATCACTATACTGTATACTTGAAACCAATATAATAATGTATCAACTATACTTCAATAAAAAACATTTTTTAAATGAAACAGATTAGTAAATATCTAAGGTCATCACATGTAGTAAGGCTCATTTTTGTTTTATGAAATTTCTTTTTGTATGTGTGTATTTGTGTCATTTATAAAATGTATCTTTTTTTTTTTTACCATTGTTCAGTCACAGAAGTGTGAAAGCTACTGGTCTAGCAACCCTCTTCTTTACTTGATAGGCTTGATGCTGACTTCCGTGTCCAAAAAAACTTTCCACAGTTTAAGAAGAGATGTACAGGAAAATCTGTATCATTGCTCTTGCTGTTCCCTCTGCCTAGAACTCCCCTTGATACTGTCTACTATTACACATCTTATCCAGCTTCTTAGGGCTGAAATGTCATTTCCACTGAGGAAATGTTTTCTGTTTTCCTGCCCAGCTGTCACGTGGTTTGCCTCTTCACTGTACACATTGCACTGCATTATGTAAGGATTATTTATAAACAATATGTGTTTTATCCTACTTTATAAATTATAAACTTATCAAGTGTAGCATGCAAAACTTCTTTGCTTGGACATGTCACTTGCCCTGTGCTTTGCTTACTCTCAGCACTTAACAATCGAATAAACTGAGTTAGGAATTTGAGACTCTAGGTGTTGGTGTCAAAAATCAGACCCCAAGGAAAGACTGGAGAAGAACCCAAACGCATAAGGTTTAGACTTAATCAAGAAAACCAACAACAACAATAGTTGCTATATTTTTTTCAAAGCTTCCTATGTGCCTGGTACTGTAAGTACTTATCTTATCTAATATTCCCCAAAATCCTGAGAGGAAGGAGTAGGTATCACCAGTTTCACACATAAGGAAACCAAGCAGTTAAATACTTTGGCAAAGTAGCATCTAAGCTGTCCTTCCTAATAGGATTCGAAGTTCAGAGGCTAATCCATTCACTGAGATAGGGAGCCCCTAATTTTCTAACCAACATTTGAATCTATTTAATAGTTTAGGATAAGCTAAAAGGAGAAACCAGGGATGATCAACCTGGACTTCTTTTCCTTTTTGTCACAGCTTCTGGAGCCTAAAGAAATCTGAGAAGAACTTGGGAACTCCCTACTGCAGCACGGTCCAATAGAATTGTCCACAATGATGGAAGTGTTTTCTGTCTGTGCTGCCCAGTATGGTAGCTACTAATGACTGGAGGCTACTGAGTGCTTGAAATGTAGCTAATCACCAAGGAACGGAATTTTAAAAATTTAATTAAACTTAAATAAATACTTACATATGGATAATTCCCATCAGCATCAAACATGCTGTTATTTCTTCCATCTTACAAAAATTAACCTCCCTTGACTACACAGCCTTCTAGATACCACCCTGTTTCTCTGCTCCCTCCTTTATTCCTTGTCTATACTCCCTGTCTCCATATCCTCTTCCTTCGCAGACTCTTAAACTCAACTTCAGTCAATCTTTTGCCTTAACATGTCACCAAAGTCTCTTCCGAGCATCACCTCAGGGACCTTCGAGTTGCCAAATCCTATAGTCAGTGTTGAGTGCTCATTTTACTAGAACTAACAGCAGCACTTCATGTGGTTGATAATTACCTCTTTGAAAGACTTCCCTCTCTCAGTTCCTCAGGACCTCACTACTCTCTCTCAGTTCTCTTCCTACATCTCTGGCTATTCTTTCTCACGTTCCTGTGCTGGATTTTCATTTTGCACCCTATAAATATTGAAATGCCACAAGCCTCAGTCCTCGGACCTCATCTTGTCTATCTATATTTTCTTCCTAGATGGTATCATCCATTTCCATGGCTTCAAATATTAAGTGTGGGCTATAGACTTCCAAATGTATCTCTAGCTCTGAACTCCAGACTATATGTTACACAGCCAACCCCTCTACTCAGACTTGACCACTAGATGTCTAACAGGCATTTCAAACTTAATACTCCAGAAGATCACTTTTGATTTCAACTTTCAAATCTGCTTTCTTTCCATGTTCCCCATTTAAATCAGCACCATCTCCATCTTTCCAATTGTGCAGGCCAAAAATTTTGTAGTCATCCTTGACTTATATCCCACAGTCAATCCATCAGTAAATCCTCCTGGCTCTACTAATTAGAGTATGAACCTGACTCTCATGACCTCACCCACCACACCCTAGTCCAAGCTACTACCATCTCTAGTCTGGATTATTGCAAGAGCTTCCTCACTGGTCTCCCTACTTTTGATTTACCTTTATCCCCTTAAAATCACCTCTCCAAACAGCAACCAGAGTGATCCTTTAAAAACGCAAATGTATTCATATCACAGCAACACACCAAACTTTGCCGTGGTTTCCCATCTCCTTCTGAATAAAAATTAAAGTCCTTACAGCAGTCTCTAACACCCTTTACGATCTAGCCCCAGCTACCTCAGATCTCCAGGCCCACCTTCCCTCCTCTCCCTGCCTTGCTTTTTACTTTCATCCAGAGGGTCTTCCTTAGGGTTCTTAGAAGGGACTAAATATGCCACCCTCAATTCCTTTACCCTGATCTATTTTATATCACAGTTCTTACCTGACATCCCAAACTAAACTTTGGAACACTGAATCAGAGTTCAGACTTGGTTTTGTATCCTCATCTCAAGTAATGCCTGGCACTGAATATGTGTTCAATAAGTCAGTGTTGTATGAGTGAATAAATAATTATATTCGTAATGCCTACTAATATAACTCACAGTAATACGCATTTTGGATTTCATTTTCTATATCTCTCAAAGGAGAGATGAGCTAGATGATCTCAAAATACACATTTATTCAGTACATATTTAATGCAACCTACTGTGTACCTGGCACTGGGTAGGTGCTTCTGCTACAAAAGGAGGTCACAGTTCCAGCTCTCAAGGAGCTCAATGTTCAGAAGGACAAACAGCCAAACGGGAAGTTACCACGGAGAGCTACCAGAGGAAACTTCTGAGCGTTCACCTGGAAATGGATAGGATACAGCTCGGTAAAGAGGAAGTGGAAGCCTGTTCCCGGCTGCCCACCTGTGCACAGGGAACACTCACAGTCTATAAACCCTGTCAAGGCAAGGGCCTCCTGTTTTATTTCCAGATTTGGCTCCAGACTCTTACATCATTTTCTTACCTTCAATGCTGGTGCATTTACTGAAGGAAGAGTAGGGGTGGGAACTGGAGAAGATAACTCAGTTCCGGCTTTAAAACTATACCACCTTTGTTAGAATCCATCTATTTCATAAAGTGAGTCACTGCTTATGGACAGGGTTGGACCTATGTATTCATGTACATTGTCTCCGGGCCCCAATAATACAAACACAACATATTTAAGCCTGAAGGCCCCTAGCACCGTACAAAGGTCCTCTGTCCCATGTTTCTGAGAGCTACAGCGCGCTCCTATCAGCGCGCGGCAACTTGGACACTAAGCAGGAAGCGCTGAACGCGCGCTGCAGAGACCCGTCCCTCACTCTGGGACCGTAGAGTCGGCCCTTCTGCAGTTCCGGGTGTTCCTGCTAGTCGGTCCCCGCAAGCCCCTGCGCCAACTGGGAGGAGTCGACCTCTTCCGACTCTACCAACTGAAAAATTTGGGGGTGGAGTGACCGAACATGCTGACATGAAGGATATAAGGAGGAAAGAGAAGCTCCCTTAAGTGGTAAATCAGGACATAACCTTATCTAAGCCTGGCATGAGTCTTATATTTCCTTATAAATGTAGGTTTTTCCATCTTCCAAGCGAAAACAACACTTGTCTCCCCCTGTATCAGGGACACCCCACCTTTGGTCTCTCCCGCGCCGGGCGACCCCGCTGTCACGTGCTCCTCCTGTCCTTCTCGCGGAACGTGCATCCTGTGGTGGGGACACCGACCCATGGCATCCCTGCTGAGACCCGCTTGCTGGCTCCTCCGAGCCGGGGCGAACCCGCGCCTCCCGCTCTCCCTGCGCCTCTGCGCTGGCGGCCTGGGCCGGCCGCCCGCCGCCCGCTTTCTGCTTGCTTCTCGCGCCGGGCAGGTCGCCGGGTGAGTGCCCGGGCACATCCCTCTCAGCCCTCCCGCAGCGTGGTGTCCCTGGGGGTCGTTGACGCTGGCGAGGTCAGGGGTCCGGCCTGTGCCTTCTCCATGCCCTCTTGGCTGCTCCAGGGCCAGCCGTCCAGGGACCTCAGACCACACTCCCCACCGGGGGTTTTCGGGTGACAGGGTTGGTCATCTTCAGAAGGTCATGGCCGTGTGAGCATGGCTTGCTTCCGGCTCGGATCCTGCCTTCGCCGCCTGAAATTGGGTCCTCCTGCCCTCGGGCTGCTGAAGGCCTGTGACACTAAGGGGGGCTTTGAAGGCTGCTGTGCGGGTCAGTGTTACTCCTCTGATTAATGATCGACCTGCTTGGGTGCTGTCCCACGTGCGATCGATCCTTAGTGGTAGTATGTAGCCAGCCAGCTAAGACACAGATTTCGAAAGCATTATTTTTGTGAGGTGGATCGGTTGGGAATTTGGGGTGAGCTAGGGATAGCTTAGAAATGGACGTTTAATTATGATCAGTTTGGGCTTTTGCCTGCATTTTCCTGAGTGGAGTTTTCCTCCCAATATTTACGAGGTGTGGTAGGGATTGGGAATTGTCGCAGTAAGCCCTCCAAGTATCAACGAATGAATAAGTGAACACATGCAGGGCACTCCGTGGAATTTGGGGATGCAACGGCAAGTTAAAGTTTCAGTGCGTTTCAAATACGTGAATAAATGCCTTTATGGATTGAGGTTTATCGGGAGATAGGCTTGATATAGACTTTGGTGGGGGAATAAGGAAGCTTGATGAAAGTGTTAATTTGAGCAGTATTCTGATCACCTGAGAGAAGATGCGCGCTGAGGTTTTAGAATTGGAGAAAAACTGATTTTTGAAAGACAGTGTTTGTAAATGTACTTTCCGAGACAGCATAAGGACTAAAAAGCTTAAGATATGAAATAGGCCAGGCTGGACTGCAGGCTCATCTATTTATTTGTATTATGCCATTTTACAAGTTACATCTCCAGGCCTCAGTTTCCTTAGTTATTAGAAGGGAGTGGTAATCGATTTAGTAGTACTGCATGAGATTATCTGTATAAGCACCTTTGGGTAGGGTACCTAGTAAGTACTTTATTAGTTAACATAATAGGAATAGTAATAACTATGATTGCATGGGCTTTCTTGCTGAGCCTGGAAACCTACTCTCTGCATAAAGTTATATGGAGGAAATGTTTTATAACTTCTTAACAAGTTAGTTATAAATCTTTGGAATTCAACCTCCTTATAACTTGCAGCCTGCTTGGATTTTCTCAGGAGGCCTGAACTTTAATCTTCAGAAATTATGCCTCTGTCTTTGAAGGACTACATCTGTTGGCTTTGAGAGTTTCTTTTGGGAAAGTTGTGCCAGTTACTCTTACTTTTCCAGTCCTTAACGTCCCTGTGAGGCCAGAGGAGGGTCAGTGTTGTTGTTCACTTTCACTTTCACCATTGTGTTTGAAGAGAGCCATAGAGGGAGCACAATCTAGTAGGAAGCATATTGGTTTAGGTGTTTGTCAAACCTGGGTTCTGTTTACTTGCTGCATTATCCTACTTAACTTCCTTGATCCTCAGTTTAATTATCTGTAAAGTAGAGGTAACATTTGTAAAACTGATCTCTTGTTATTTAGGACTCAACTGCTGTTTCTTCTAAAAAACTACCTTATTTTAGTTTTATCAAGATGTCTCACTTCTCTGGTATTATCTGTTCTCTGTTTCCTTAGTAGAGAAAGTGAGTTACATGAGAGCAGGACTTTGTCTTGCTCACCACTGAGTGTCCACTCATAACAGGCAACATAGAAGTATTTGTTCCATTTTTCTTTTGGACTTTGAACACTCTTTCTATACAGTCTCCCGTCCCACAGCCTGTAAGCATGCCTAGGACTTTCCCACCTGAAAAACTAAACCTTTGCCAGGACTCTGGACTTAGTCCAGATGCTTCCCAGTCTTTCCGGTCTGTATTCCTGTCTCCTTCATTTCCTCACTTAGCATGCACTCTTCCACCCACTGCAGTCACTCTACTTCAAAAGCCATCTTTGTATTACTAATTTTTTATTGTATATATATATTTTATTTTATTTATTTATTCTTTTTTTTTGGTATCGTTAATCTACAACTACATGTGCAACATTATTGTTACTAAACCCCCCACTTCATCAAGTCCTCCCCACATACCCCATTACAGTCACTGTCCATCAGTGTAGTGAGATACTGTAGAATCACTACTTGTCTTCTCTGAGTTGTACAGCCCTCCCTGTGCCCCTGCACACATTATGTCTGCTAATCATAATGTCCCTTTTTCCCCCTTGTCCCTCCCTTCCCACCCATCCTCCCCAGTCCTTTTCCCTTTGGTAACTATTAGTCCATTCTTGGGTTCTGTGAGTCTGCTGCTGTTTTGTTTCTTCAGTTTTTTCTTTGTTCTTATACTCCACATATGAGTGAAATCATTTGATACTTGACTTTTTCCACCTGGCTTATTTCACTGAGCATAATACCCTCTAGCTCCATCCATGTTGCAAATGTCTGGATTTGTTTTCTTCTTATGGCTGAATAATATTCCAATGTGTGTATGTACCACATCTTCTTTATCCATTCATCTACTGATGGACACGTAGGTTGCTTCCATTTCTTGGCTATTGTAAATAGTGCTGCGATAAACATAGGGGTGCATCTGTCTTTTTCAAACGGGGCTCCTGCATTCTTAGGGTAAATTCCTAGAAGTGGAATTCCCAGGTCAAATGGTATTTCTATTTTGAGTTTTTTGAGGAACCTCCATACTGCTTTCCACAATGGTTAAACTGATTTGCATTCCCACCAGCAGTATAGGAGGGTTCCCCTTTCTCCACATCCTCGCCAACATTTGTTGTTGTTTCTGTTTTGGATGTTGACCATCCTCATTGGTGTGAGTTGATATCTCATTGTGGTTTTAATTTGCATTTCTTTGATGGTTAGCGATGTGGAGCATCTTTTAATGTGCCTGTTGGCCATCTGAATTTCTTCTTTGGAGAAGTGTCTGTTCATGTCCTCTGCCCATTTCTTAATTGGATTATTTGCTTTTTGTTGTTGAGGTGCATGAGTTCTTTATGTATTTTAGGTGTCAACCCCTAATCGGATATGTCATTTATGAATATATTTTCCTATACTGTAGGATGTCTTTTTGTTCTACTGATGGTGTCCTTTGCTGTACAGAAGCTTTTCAGCTTGATATAGTCCCACTTGTTCATTTTTGCTTTTGTTTCCCTTGCACGGGGAGATATGTTCATGAAGAAGTCACTCATGTTTATGTCCAAGAGATTTCTGCCTATATTTTTTTCTAAGAGGTTTACGGTTTCCTGACTTGCATTCAGGTCTTTGATCCATTTTGAGTTTACTTTTGTGTATGGGGTTAGACAGTAGTCCAATTTCATTCTCTTACATGTAGCTGTCCAGTTTTGCGAACACCAGCTGCTGAAGAGGCTGTCATCTCCCCATTGTATATCCAAGGCTCCTTTATCATATATTAATTGACTGTATATGATTGGGTTAATGTTTGGATTTTCTATTCTGTTCCACTGGTCTCTGGGTCTGCTTTTGTGCCAATACCAAATTGTCCTGATTACTGTGGCTTTGTAGTAGAGCTTGAAGTCAGGGAGTGTAATTCCCCCTGTTTTATTCCTCCTTCTCAGGATTGATTTGGCTATTCGGGGTCTTTTGTGGTTCCATGCGAATTTTAGAATTATTTGTTCCAGTTCATTGAAGAAAGCTGTTGGTAGTTTGATAGGGATTGCATTGAATCTGTAGATTGCTTTAGGTAGTATAGCCATTTTGACAATATTTATTCTTCCTAGCCAAGAGCATGGGATGCATTTCCATTTGTTAGTGTCCTTTTTAATTTCTCTTAGGAGTGTCTTGTAGTTTTCAGAGTACAGGTCTTTCACTCCCTTCATTAGGTTTATTCCTAGGTGTTTTATTCTTTTTGATGCAATTGTGAATGGAATTGTTTTCCTGATTTCTCTTTCGGTTAGTTCATTGTTAGTGTATAGGAAAGCAACAGATTTCTGTGTGTTAATTTTGTATCCTGCAACTTTGCTGAATTCAGATATTAGTTCTAGTAGTTTTGGAGTGGAGTCTTCAGGGTTTTCTTTGTACAATCTCATGTCATCTGCAAATAGTGACAATTTGACTTGTATTTCTTTGTTTTGTCTGATTGCCAGAGCTAGGAGCTCCAGTATTATGTTGAATAACAGTGGAGAGAGTGGGCATCCCTGTCTTGTTCCCGATCTTAAATGAAAAGCTTTCAGCTTCTCGCTGTTAAGTATGTTAGCTGTGGGTTTGTCATATATGGCTTTTATTATGTTGAGGTATTTGCCCTCCTTACACAATTTGTTGAGAGTTTTTATCATGAATGGGTGTTGAATTTTGTCAAATGCTTTTTCAGCATCTATGGAGATGATCATGTGGTTTTTTTGTTCTTTTTGTTGATGTGGTGGATGATGTTGATAGATTTTCAAACATTGTACCATCCTTGCATCCCTGAGATGAATCCCACATGATCATGGTGTATGATCCTCTTGATGTATTTTTGAATTCGGTTTGCTAATATTTTGTTGAATATTTTTGCATCTATGTTCATCAGGAATATTCGTCTGTAATTTTCTTTTTTAGTGAGGTCTTGCCCGGTTTTGGTATTAGAGTGATGCTGGCTTCATAGAATGAGTTTGGAAGTATTTCCTCCTCTTCTGTTTTTTTGGAAAACTTTAAGGAGAATGGGTGTTATTTCTTCTCTATATGTCTTGTAGAATTCAGAGGTGAATCCATCTGGTCCGGGGATTTTGTTCTTGGGTAGTTTTTTGATTACCGCTTCAATTTCATTGCTGGTGATTGGTCTGTGTAGTTTTTCAGTTTCTTGCTTGGTCAGTCTTGGAAGGTTGTATTTTTCTAAGAAGTTGTCCATTTCTTCTAGGTTTTCCAGCTTGTTAGCATATGGATCCTCCTAATATTCTCTTATAATTCTTTGTATTTCTGTGGGGTCTGTCGTGATTTTTCCTTTCTCATTTCTGATTGTGTTTATGTGTGTAGATTCTCTTTTTGTCTTAATAAGTCTGGCTAGGAGTTTATCTATTTTGTTTATTTTTTCAAAGAACCAGCTCTTGGTTTCATTGATTTTTTTCTATTGTTTTATTCTTCTCAATTTTATTTATTTCTTCTCTGATCTTTATTATGTCCCTCCTTCTGGTGACTTTGGGCCTCATTTGTTCTTCTTTTTCCAATTTCAGTAATTGTGTCTTCAGACTATTCATTTGGGATTGTTCTTCCTTCTTTAAATAGGCCTGGATTGCAATATACTTTCCTCTTAGAACTGCCTTTGCTGCGTCCCACAGAAGTTGTGGCTTTGTGTTGTTGTTGTCATTGGTCTCCATATATATTCTTTGATCTCTGTTTTAATTTGGTCGTTGACCCATTCATTATTTAGGAGAATGTTGTTAAGTCTCTATGTATTTGTGAACCTTTTTGTTTTCTTTGTACAATTTATTTCTAGTTTTATACCTTTGTGATCTGAGAAGTGGGTTGGTAGAATTTCAGTATTTTTGAATTTACTGAGGTTCTTTTTGTGGCCTAGTATGTGGTCTATTCTGGAAAATGTTCCATGTCTACTTGAGAAGAATGTGTATCCTGTTGCTTTTGGGTGTAGAGTTCTGTAGATGTCTGTTAGGTCCATCTGTTCTAGTGTGTTGTTCAGTGCCTCTGTGTGTTTACTTATTTTCTGTCTGGTTGATCTGTCCTTTGGAGTGAGTGGTGTGTTGAAGCCTCCCAGATTGACTGCATTGCTGTCTATTTCCTCCTTTAATTCTGTTAGTATTTGTTTCACATATGCCGGCACTCCTGTGTTGGGTGCTTATATATTTAAAATGGTTATATCCTCTTGTTGGACTGACCTCTTTATCATTATGTAAGTCCTTCTTTATTTCTTGCTACTTTCTTCGTTTTGAAGTCCATTTTGTCTGATACAAGTACTGCAACACCTGCTTTTTTCTCCTTGTTGTTTGCATGAAATATCTTTTTCCATCCCTTCACTTTTAGTCTGTGTATATCTTTGGATTTGAGGTGAGTTTCTTGTAGGCAGCATATAGATGGGTCTTGCTTTTTTATCCATTCTGTTACTCTGTGTCTTTTGATTGGTGCATTCAGTCCATTTACATTTAGGGTGATTATCGATAGGTATGTACTTATTGCCATTGCTGGCTTTAGATTCGTGGTTACCAAGGGTTCAAGGGTAGCTTCTTTACTATCTAACAGTTTAACTTAACTGTCTTGTTAAGTTATTAAACACCATCTGATGTTTCTTTATTTCTCTCCCTTCTTATTCTTCCTCCTCCATTCTTTATATACTAGGTGTTTTATTCTTTGCCTTTAGTTAGTATTTGGATGGTGTGCTTTCTTTGCTATGATTTTATTTTCTCTGGTGACCTCTTTTTAGCCTTAGGAGTGCTTACATCTAGAGCAGTCCCTTTAAGATATCCTATAGAGGTGGTTTATGGGAGGCAAATTCCCTCAGCTTTCGCTTGTCTGGAAATTGTTTAATCCCTCCCTCAAATGTAAATGATAATCATGCTGGATACAATATTCTTGATTCGAGGCCCTTCTGTTTCATTATGTTAAATATATCATGCCATTCTCTTCTGGCCTGTAAGGTTTCTGTTGAGAAGTCTGATGATAGTCTGATGGGTTTTCCTTTGTAGGTGATCTTTTTTCTCTCTCTAGCTGCCTTTAATACTCTGTCCTTATCTTTGATCTTTGCCATTTTAATTATTATGTGTCTGTGTGTTGTCTTCCTTGGGTCCCTTGTGTTTGGAGATCTGTAGGCTTCCATGGTCTGAGAGACTATTTCCTTACCCAGCTTGTGGAAGTTTTCAGCAATTATTTCTTCAAAGACACTTTCTATCCCTTTTTCTCTCTCTTCTTCCTTTGGTACTCCTATAATGCGAATATTGTTCTGTTTGGATTGGTCACACAGTTCTCTTAATATTATTTCATTCCTAGAGATCCTTTTATCTCTCTCTGCCTCAGTTTCTCTGTATTCCTGTTCTCTGATTTCTATTCCATTAACAGTCTCTTGCTTCTCATCCAGTCTGCAGCTAAGCCCGTCGAGCACTTGTCTGATTTCTGCATTGTCTTTTCTCACTTTCCTCACTTCTTCCCTTAGCTCTTGCATATTTCTCTGTAGATCCATCAGTATGGTTATGACTTTTATTCTTAATTCTTTTTCAGGAAGATTGTGCATGTCCTTCCCATCAGGCTCCCTGTCTGGGGTTGTCTGGCTAAGTTTTGTTTGTACCATATTCCTCTGTCTTTTCATGGCAATAAAAGTGGTCAGAAAAAGAAAGAAAGAAAAAAAACGCCCTCTGGGTGTAGATTCTGTGAGGTTGCTGTAGGTGGCGCTGTTGCTCCACTATTCCGTAGCCGCGGCCTCTCTGCCTGGCCCTTTGTGATTCTGGCCGGGGAGGGAACGAATGGGAGGCGCCTGCTTTTTCCCAGCCGCCGGCCAGGGGGTCAGAAATTTCCCAGGACTCCCAGCCTGCTTGGCTGAGTGCACTGGGACGATCCTGCTCCTCCGTTAGGCCCCTGTCTCTTTCAGACCCCTAAAAAAAAGCGTGCACTTTTATTTTGTTCCGGGAGCTGGCTGTGAGGGCCCGCTTGCGTTCTCCGTCTCAGATACTGCACCTCTGTCTCTCCAATCTCTGATACACTGCGCAATGTGTTTCAGTGTTCCCCGCGCAGATCACCAGGGCTGGTTATTTGGCTAGCCTGTGCTTCCACTCCCTCCCTGCTGTGATTCCTCTCTTCCCGCTGGTGCGCTGGGGTGGGGGAGTGCTCGGTTCCCGCCGGGTCGCAGCTCCGTATCTTACCCGCTTAGCCAGGTGCCGAGTCCTCTCAGGTGTAGCTGCAGACCTAGTGTTGTCCTGTATCTTCTGGTCTCTCTTTTAGGAATAGTTGTATTTGTTGTAATTTCATAAATATATATGGTTTTGGGAGGAGATTTCCGCCGCCGTGCTCACGCCGCCATCTTCCCGGAAGTCTATTTTGAGTTTTTTGAGGAACCTCCATACTGCTTTCCACAATGGTTGAACTATTTTACATTCCCACCAGCAGTGTAGGAGGGTTCCCCTTTCTCCACATCCTCACCAACATTTGTTGTTGTTTGTGTTTTGGATGTTGGCCATCCTCACTGGTGTGAGGTGATAGCTCATTGTGGTTTTAATTTGTATTTCTCTGATGATTAGCGATGTGGAGCATCTTTTCATGTGCCTGTTGGCCATCTGAATTTCTTCTTTGGAGAAGTATCTATTCAGATTCTCTGCCCATTTTTTAATTGTATTATTTGCTTTTTGTTGAGGTGCGTGAGTTCTTTATACATTTTGGATGTCGACCCTTTATTGGAAATGTCATTTATGAATATATTCTCCCATACTGTAGGATGCCTTTTTCTACTGATGGTGTCCTTTGCTGTACAGAAGCTTTTCAGCTTGATACAGTCCCACTTGTTCATTTTTGCTTTTGTTTCCCTTACCCGGGGAGATATGTTCATGAAGAAGTTGCTCATGTTTATGTCCAAGAGATTTTTATTGTATATTTTTAAGTTACGAAACTCATGTGCCTTGTGGAACAGTTGTAAAACACAAGGGGGAAAGCAATAAACTAAAAATCACCCTTACTTCTGTCACCCAGGAAGAGCCGAGATACATGTGTATGTATCTCCTTCTGATTTTTTATGTATGTGTGAGATACAAGTTTATTTTATTTAATTTTTCCAAGGACCTCTGAATCACCAAGTCCACTTGTAAGGGCTTGACCTCTGACATGTTTCTCTCACCCATTTCCCTCTTTTTTTTTTAACTTTATTTTATTTCTTATATATATATATTTTTTTTTTAATATAATTTATTTTATTATCATTAATTTACAATTACAGGTGCAATATTACGATTATTAAACTACACCTTCATCAGGTCCCCCCACCAACCCCATTACAGTCACTGTCCATCAGCATAGTGAAATGCTATAGAATCACTACTTGTCTTCTCTGAGTTGTACTGCCCTCCCCGTGCCCCCCCAACATTACATCTGCTAATCGTAATGCCCCTTTTTCCCTCTTATCCCTCCCTTCCCGCTCATTTTCCCCTGTCCCTTTCCCTTTGGTAACTATTAGTCCATTTTTGGGTTCTGTGAGTCTGCTGCTGCTTTGTTCCTTCAGTTTTTTTCTTTGTTCTTATACTCCACATATGAGTGAAATCATTTGATACTTGTCTTTTTCGCTTGGCTTATTTCACTGAGCATAATACCCTCTAGCTCCATCCATGTTGTTGCAAATGGTAGGATTTGTTTTCTTCTTATGGCTGAATAATATTCCATTGTGTATATGTACCACCTCTTCTTTATCCATTCATCTACTGATGGACACTTAGGTTGCTTCCATTTCTTGGCTATTGTAAATAGTGCTGCAATAAACATAGGGGTGCATCTGTCCTTTTCAAATTGGGCTGCTGCATTCTTAGGGTAAATTCCTAGGAGTGGAATTCCTGGGTCAAATGGTATTTCTATTTTGAGTTTTTTGAGGAACCTCCATACTGCTTTCCACAATGGTTGAACTAATTTGCAGTCCCACCAGCAGTGTAGGAGGGTTCCCTTTTCTCCACATCCTCGCCAACATTTGTTGTTGTTTGTGTTTTGGATGTTGGCCATCCTCACTGGTGTGAGGTGATATCTCATTGTGGTTTTAATCTGCATTTCTCTGATGATTAGCGATGTGGAGCATCTTTTCATGTGCCTGTTGGCCATCTGAATTTCTTCTTTGGAGAAGTGTCTATTCATGTCCTCTGCCCATTTCTTAATTGGATTATTTGCTTTCTGTTTGTTAAGGTGCATGAGTTCTTTACATATTTTGGATGTCAACCCTTTATCAGATACGTTTTTTATGAATATATTCTCCCATACTGTAGGATGTCTTTTTGTTCTACTGATGGTGTCCTTTGCTGTACAGAAGCTTTTCAGCTTGATATAGTCCCACTTGTTCATTTTTGCTTTTGTTTCCCTTGCCCGGGGAGATATGTTCATGAAGAAGTTGCTCATGTTTATGTCCAAGAGATTTTTGCCTATGTTTTTTTCTAAGAGTTTTATGGTTTCATGACTTACATTCAGGTCTTTGATCCACCTTGAGTTTACCTTTGTGTATGGGGCTAGACAGTAGTCCAGTTTCATTCTCTTACATGTAGCTGTCCAGTTTTTCCAACACCAGCTGCTGAAGAGGCTGTCATCTCCCCATTGTATATCCAAGGCACTTTTATCAAATATTAATTGACTGTATATGTTTGGGTTAATGTTTGGATTTTCTATTCTGTTCCACTGGTCTGTGGGTCTGTTTTTGTGCCAATACCAAATTGTCTTGATTACTGTGGCTTTGTAGTAGAGCTTGAAGTCAGGGAGTGTAATTCCCCCTGTTTTATTCCTCCTTCTCAGGATTGCTTTGGCTATTCGGGGTCTTTTGTGGTTCCATATGAATTTTAGAATTATTTATTCAGTTCATTGAAGAAAGCTGTTGGTATTTTGATAGGGATTGCATTGAATCTGTAGATTGCTTTAGGTAGTATAGCCATTTTGACAATATTTATTCTTCCTAGCCAAGAGCATGGGATGCATTTCCATTTGTTAGTGTCCTCTTTAATTTCTCTTAGGAGTGTCTTGTAGTTTTCAGAGTACAGGTCTTTCACTTCCTTCGTTAGGTTTATTCCTAGGTATTTTATTCTTTTTGATGCAATTGTGAATGGAATTGTTTTTCTGATTTCTCTTTCTGTTAGTTCATCATTAGTGTATAGGAAAGCAACAGATTTCTGTGTGTTAATTTTGTATCCTGCAACTTTGCTGAATTCAGATATTAGTTCTAGTAGTTTTGGAATGGAATCTTTAGGGTTTTTTATGTACAGTATCATGTCATCTGCAAATAGTGACAATTTGGCTTCTTTTTTACCAATCTGGATGCCTTGTATGTCTTTGTTTTGTCTGATTGCTGTAGCTAGGACCTGCAGTACTATGTTGAATAACAGTGGAGAGAGTGGGCATCCTTGTCTTGTTCCCGATCTTAGATGAAAAGCTTTCAGCGTCTCGCCGTTAAGTATGATGTTAGCTGTGGGTTTGTCATATATAGCCTTTATGATGTTGAGGTACTTGCCGTCTATACCCATTTTGTTGAGAGTTTTAATCAGGAATGGATGCTGAATTTTGTCAAATGCTTTTTCAGCATCTATGGAGATGATCATGTGGTTTTTGTTCTTCTTTGTTGATGTGGTGGATGATGTTGATGGATTTTCGAATGTTGTACCATCCTTGCATCCCTGGGATGAATCCCACTTGATCATGGTGTATGATCCTCTTGATGTATTTTTGAATTCGGTTTGCTAATATTTTGTTGAGCATTTTTGCATCTACGTTCATCAGGGATATTGGTCTGTAATTTTCTTTTTTGGTGAGGTCTTTGCCAGGTTTTGGTATTAGAGTGATGCTGGCTTCATAGAATGAGTTTGGAAGTATTCCCTCCTCTTCTATTTTTTGGAAAACTTTAAGGAGAATCGGTGTTATTTCTTCTCTATATGTCTGGTAGAATTCAGAGGTGAATCCATCAGGCCCAGGGGTTTTGTTCTTGGGTAGTTTTTTGATTACCAATTCGATTTCGTCACTGGTGATTGGTCTGTTTAGTTTTTCAGTTTCTTGCTTGGTCAGTCTTGGAAGGTTGTATTTTTCTAAGAAGCTGTCCATTTCTTCTAGGTTTTCCAGCTTGTTAGCATATAGATTCTCATAATATTCTCTTATGATTCTTTGTATTTCTGTGGGGTCCGTCGTGATTTTTCCTTTCTCATTTCTGATTGTGTTTATGTGTGTAGATTCTCTTTTTCTCTTAATGAGTCTGGCTAGGAGTTTATCTATTTTGTTTATTTTTTCAAAGAACCAGCTCTTGGTTTCATTGATTTTTTCTATTGTTTTATTCTTCTCAATTTTATTTATTTCTTCTGTTATCTTTATTATGTCCCTCCTTCTGGTGACTTTGGGCCTCATTTGTTCTTCTTTTTCCAATTTCAGTAATTGTGTCTTTAGACTATTCATTTGGGAATGTTCTTCTTTCTTTAGATAGGCCTGGATTGCAATATGCTTTCCTCTTAGAACTGCCTTTGCTGCGTCCCACAGAAGTTGTGGCTTTGTGTTGTTGTTGTCATTAGTCTCCATATATCTTTGATTTCTGTTTTGATTTGGTCGTTAACCCATTGATTAATTAGGAGAGTGTTGTTAAGTCTCCATGTATTTGTGAGCCTTTTTGATTTCTTTCTAAAATTTATTTCTAGTTTTATACCTTGGTGATCTGAGAAGTTGGTTGGTAGGATTTCAATATTTTTCAAATTACTGAGGTTCTTTCTGTGGCCTAGTATGTGGTCTATTCTGGAAAATGTTCCATGTGCACTTGAGAAGAATGTGTATCCTGTTGCTTTTGGTGTAGAGTTCTGTAGATGTCTGTTAGGTCCATCTGTTCTAGTGTGTTGTTCAGTGCCTCTGTGTCTTTACTTATTTTCTGTCTGGTTGATCTGTCCTCTGGAGTGAGTGGTGTGTTGAAGTCTCCTAAGATGAATGCATTGCTGTCTATTTCCTCCTTTAATTCTGTTAGTATTTGTCTCACATATGCTGGCGCTCCTGTGTTGGGTGCATATATATTTATAATGGTTATATCTTCTTGTTGGACTGACCCCTTTATCATTATGTAATGTCCTTCTTTATCTTTTGCTACTTTCTTCGTTTTGAAGTCTATTTTGTCTGATACAAGTACTGCACCACCTGCTTTTTTCTCTTTGTTGTTTGCATGAAATATCTTTTTCCATCCCTTCACTTTTAGTCTGTGTATATCTTTGGATTTGAGGTGAGTTTCTTGTAGGCAGCATATAGATGGGTCTTGCTTTTTTATCCATTCTGTTACTCTGTGTCTTTTGATTGGTGCATTCAGTCCATTTACATTTAGGGTGATTATTGATAGGTATGTACTTATTGCCATTGCTGGCTTTAGATTCGTGGTTACCAAGGGTTCAAGGGTTGCTTCTTTACTATCTAACAATCTAACTTAACTTTCTTGTTAAGTTATTGTAAACACAGTCTGATGTTTCTTTATTTCTCTCCCTTCTTATTCCTCCTCCTCCATTCTTTCTATAATAGGTGTTTTATTCTTTGCCTTTAGTTGGTATTTGGATGGTCTGCTTTCTTTGCTATGATTTTTTTTCTCTGGTGACATCTTTTTAGCCTTAGGTGTGCTTCCATCTAGAGCAGTCCATTTAAAATATCCTGTAGTGGTGGTTTATGAGAGGCAAACTCTCTTAACTTTCTTTTATCTGGAAATTGTTTAATCCCTCCATCATATTTAAATGATAATCGTGCTGGATACAATATTCTTGGTTCGAGGCCCTTCTGTTTCATAACGTTAAATATATCATGCCATTCTCTTCTGGCCTGTAGGGTTTCTGTTGAGAAGTGTGATGATAGTCTGATGGGTTTTCCTTTGTAGGTGATCTTTTTTCTCTCTCTAGCTACCTTTAATACCCTGTCTTTATCTTTGATCTTTGCCATCTTAATTATTATGTGTCTTGGTGTTGTCTTCCTTGGGTCCCTTGTGTTGGGAGATCTATGAGCTTCGGTGGAATGCGAGACTACTTCCTTCCCCAGCGAGGGAAAGTTTTCAGCAATTATTTCTTCAAAGACACTTTCTATCCCTTTTTCTCTCTCTTCTTCCTCTGGTACTCCTATAATGCGAATATTGTTCCGTTTGGATTGGTCACACAGTTCTCTTAATATTCTTTCATTCCTAGAAATCCTTTTATCTCTCTCTGCCTCAGCTGCTCTGTACTCCTGTTCTCTGTTTTCTATTCCATTAACAGTCTCTTGCACCTCATCCATTCTGCTGTTAAGCCCGTCGATCGCTTGTCTGATTTCTGTATTGTCTTTCCTCAGTTCCCTCACTTCCTCCCTCAGCTCTTGCACATTTCTCTGTAGGTCCATCAGCATGGTTATGACTTTTATTCTGAATTCTTTTTCAGCAAGACTGTGCATTTCCATCCCTTCAGACTCCCTCTCTGGGGTTGTCTGGTTGATTTTGGTCTGAACCATATTCCTCTGTCTCTTCATGGCTGTGTAATTTGGTCACTGATAGTTGCCACGTATGTCAGCTGGGCTCTTTAAGACTTAAAAAGAGAAAAAGGAAAAAAAGAAAGAAAGAAAAAAAGAAAAAAGAAAGAAAAGAAAAAACAAAAACAAAACAAAAAACAAAACAAAACAAAATAAACAAAAAAAAAGCCCACCGGACGTAGATTCTGTGGGAATGCTCTAGGTGGCGCTATTGCTCCCCTATTCCACAGCTGTGACTGTGCCGCTCCGCAGGGCCCTTTATAGCTCTGGCAAGGGTGGCAACGAATAGGAGGCTGTTGATCTCAGTGAGAAGTGTTAAGTATGGCTACACTTCCTCAGTCGCCAGCTAAGGCATCTGAAACTCCCCAGGACTCCCAGCCTGCTTGGCTGAGTGTGCTGGGGCGATCCGGTCCTCCGCTGGGCTCCTGTCTCTTTAAGACCGCTGAAGAAAGTGCGCGCTTTTTTTTTCCTTCCCGGGAGCCGGCTGCAAGCACCCTGGCGCGTTCCCCGCTCAGATCCTGCCCCTCTGTCTCTCCAATCTCCGCTGCACTGCGCAATGTGGGTCAGCGCTCCCCGCGCAGATCACCGGGGCTGGCTACTTCGCGGGGTGCACTTCCACTCCCTCCCGGCTCTGAATCCTCTCCTCCCGCCGGTGCGCTGGGGTGGGGGAGGGCTCGGGTCCCGCCGGGTCGCGGCTCCGTATCTTACCCGCCTCTTGGGGTGCCGAGTCCTCTCGGGTGTAGCTGCACGCTGTGCGCTTTCCTGTGTATTCTCGTCTCTCTTTTAGGATTAGAAGTATTTTCTGTGTTTTCGTCGATAAATACAGTGTTGGGAGGAGATTTCTGCCGCCCTGCTCACATCACCATCTTCCCGGAAGTCCTTTCCCATTTCCCTCTTTATAAGGCCCTTTTCTTGGTATTGATGATGTGGTCTTACTTGATTATCTTTAGGATATTTCTCACTCACTTTGTGCTTCCTTTTACCTCTCTTTCTCTCCTAAATTGTGCTGTCTTTGGGGATCTTGGCCTTAGTCCTTACATTTTTTTACCTTTTTCATTCTCTTTGGGTTTTCATTCTCTTCCATTTTCAGGGCATCAGTCTTTACTTATCTATCTGATGCTGACATTATTTCTCCTCCTAGATATAGACTATCTACTAGTTACCTCCATTGGTTCAACTACAGGTACTTCAAACCCATCACATCTTAAATTAGATTTATCTTTCCTCACTTCTGTTCCTCATGTATTCCTTTTTTCAGTGAAAGATGTTATTTCTATCTGTTTCCTGGAGATTTCTCATTTATATTTCATTGACACCTCCAGGACTCTGCACTCCCCTCTACATACTGATTGCACAAGTGATTAAGTTCTGTTGGATCTACCTCATCTCTAGTGAATCCCCTCTTCTTGGAACCATCACATCATTCCCTAGTTTCCCTTTAATTTGATTATAAAATTTTCCTACTTAAATTAGACATTGTGGTGGCTCCCATTAGTCCCCGGGTAAGGTGCTTCATGATTTGAAGATGCCTCTGGAGCCTCACTTCTTAGGAGTTCCTTTCCATGGCGTCCTGTATTCTAGCCATGCCAAACTACTACTTTGAAGTCCTCTACAGCTGGGCTTCTGAAACTATAATGAGCATAAGAATTCACTGGGGGTCTTGTTAAATGTAGATTTTCATTTTAGGACTAGACAGGGGACTTCTGCCTAGGGGATTTCTAACAAGCCCCCAGCTGATAAATACTTACTGAGGCTGCTGGTTTGCAGGCAAATAAGGCTCTGATGGGCCGTGTTACCCATTTCCCTGCTTTTGTGTGTGGTGTTTGGTTTTGGGATGTGTCTCCCTTTTTCTGTACTCAAGTGTCTTTTCTGTTAAATCTTTCTTGACTGCTTCCTTCTTATGCTTTCCCTCAGATCCTTATCACTAAGACATCTGTTAACATGATCACATGTACCCACCAGCACTCCACACCTGGCTTTAAGTTCCATGGAGGCAGGGACTTTGTCTTATTCTTTTTGCCTCTCCTGGTATCTAACTTTGTGGCACATGGTAGGTGTCAAATATTTGTTGAGTAAATTAATGAAGATCTTAAACAGTAAGCAAGGAATATTAGGAGATGCAGTAGTTTGAAAGGGGTACTTAGCCTGTTCATGTAGTGCAGTGAACCCATAAATTTACCCTGATCTTGTTTTCCAGGAATGTCCTGAGAAGGACAGGTGAGTATTATTGAGTGAGATTATTATAATTTATTAATCTTTTCAGAATTGAAGCACCAAAATGATATACTTTTCTTTTATATCCTTTAGTCTTGCTCTTCATTTTCCCATTTCAGCACTTTTTTTCTTTTTTTAAGCAAATCATTTTCTTAAAAACCAGCTTTTACCCTGTCCACTCTGGGGAGATTGAGGGACAGACACTTGCTTTCTCACATACTCTTTTTTCTTACACTTTTGGGTCAGAGGTTACTTATTTATTTCTTGTGTGAATTTTTAGAATAATGCTTGTGTACTTCTGAGGAAAGATAAGCTTTGAGCTAAATCAGTTTGGATGTAGATCTAGATTGATGATTGTCTTGGAGGTAAAGATCACATATTGCACTATGACACAATGACTGACTTCCTAAGTTGGAAGGGAAGAAAACTTTCCCATATTTATCTATCATTGAATTAAAAAATCTTCTCAGCAGATACTAAGAGTTGGTCTGGGTCCTGGGTTGCAGTTCAGCCTCTGCTGTCTGTGAATATAAATTTATCAATTGCAGAGGCTTATGATAGGCACATGTACGACTATTATATATGTGCTGTCCATAAGAGAGGAACATAATACAGTGGTATTTCAGACAGAAGAGCTATCACATTTGTTCTTTGGTAGGGGATCACCTACCTTGAGTTTAAGAGGAAAAGGGTGTTCCTGGGGAAGAGAAACCATGAAGAGACTAGAGACTGTCTTTTTATCCTTGTGGCTGTGGTGGAAGTTGATACTACAAAGGCCAATTCTGTGAAGCTACTCAGGTTGATTAGACAATTGGGCTTTTCCTGGTTGCAGGCCCTGAAGGGTTTAGAGAGGTACAGGTCTTGACAAAGTTCACATAGACTGTAGGAGGATGGAGGCTGGGAGTGGACAGGCCAGTTAGGAAAAACATTGATACTGCAGATTAGGGCTAATAGGGCCTCGACTAGATGGTACAGAACTAAAGAAAAGATACTTTTCTTGAGAGAGTATGAGCGCACAGGAGGTGGGTGAGGAGGATGTTAGAATTAGAAACAGCGGATTTGGAAATGAGAATAAACAATAGTACCTTTAGATCTTTACCATTTTCAAACTGTGTTTGTATGAATACATCACATAAACATTTCATCTTCTGTGGGTTGATATCACAGATTAGGAAACTGAGGCTTAGAAGCGTGAAGTAATTTCTCTGGAACTCCTTGGGACTCAGCTGCAGATACTGTGATTCCCAGTCCTGACATGTTTGAGTATGTTGTGTTTTAGGTGCTGGAGGAATTATTTATGGACATAGATATATTTTTTAAAAAGGTGATATATGATGCATTATGTATTTAGGAATTGAAGACTATCACAAGTAAGTAAGCACATGATAAGATCTTAGAATGTAAATTCTGGAAGGGATCTTTAGAATAATCTAATCCCTTCCACTCTCACCTTATAGATTTTAAAGTGTATCTTGCTCCACATCACATTATAGGTCCCAACCTGGTTAACCTTCATCACTTCCTGTCACAGCAGAGACAAAGGAGACATCCCTTTGTCCTGGAGGAGCCTGAAATGGAGGGGACATCTAGATAGATGGGAAGAAATGGCATTGGTGTTTCAAGCCAACAAACTGTTACCAAGTAGAGAGGGTTGCAGATGGCTTTTCTAATCTAAAATTCTGTGACTTACCATAAAGCGTACAGCTGTGTTTGGGGAACAGCTTAACTGGCAATACTTTGGAGAATTGAGGTCTTGCAAAATAGTTAGGGGAGAAGGTCCATTGTGACATCTTTACAAAAGGTTTTTTAAAAGATCAATCAACAGATATTTATTGAGTACCTTATATAGTAAGACTATTTATTGAGCACTGTGTTGTTAGGCATCTTATGTTGTTTTTAAGTGATCTTTACAAGGTAGGTATTTTTCTTCGTATGAAGTAACTAATGCTCAGAAAGATCAAGTACCTCTTCCAGAGTCACATAGGTGTTAAATAGCATAGCTGGAATTTAAATAGGCCTTTTAAAATAAATCTTGTGCTTTCTGCTCTTATATTTTAAAAAGAATACACTGTAGTAAGTACGTAAGTTAGTATTTTTATGCTTACTTTGCTGGGTCCTTTACGTACAGTTTCTCAATGTTGCTTGCACTTTGAACATTTGTGTATTGCCTTCAGATTTTTTGCCAAATCTGAATTCTACATAAACTATATTTAATGTTTCTCTTTACATTGGTTTTAGGCTTAAACTGACATTTTTATACCTTAATTTTTGTCTTAAGCAAGAACATTAGTAAAATAAGGATCTTGATGCAGTTGTTATTTCTAAATATTTATTAAAATAAATAAAACTGCTGAAAGAGAAAAATCTTTGGATAAGTGCTATCTAAACTCATCCTGCCTAGCAGAAGTGCAGTATTTGGGGAAACACTCCATTATCTCAGTTACTATCTTTGTGACATTCTTGTGAGGTAAATGCTGTTACCTCCCAGATTTTACAGGCTTAGAATTGGAGTAGCTTATCCACAGTCACATGTCTTATAAATGGCAGAGTCTGTAGGATTCAAGCCCACCATCTGAAAGCTTGTGTCTTCCACCATGCTATGGAGCCTTCTGTTTTTGTCTCTAAGATTGTGCTTATCAAGTGTTTATGAAAATGATACATGATAGGGTAGGATTAAAGTAAGCCTTTCTAGGGCACTTTTGCATGAAATTTTCTTTATTACGTGGAAGTGAGAATTAGCAAATTGTATTGGTGAGATTTGTTGCCTGGAATTTGCAGTTAAATCCAGTTTGGGCCTTGGTGACATATTTCTTTTCCATCTCCACTGCCCATTCTGTTCTCAGCTTCCATCAGTCTTTCACCTTGACTACTGCCACAGCCTCCTAAATGGTATCTCTATTTTAATTCTTGCTGCCCTCTACTTTGTTCTACACCCAGCAGCCAGACTAATTTTGTCAAAACAAATAGATCATGCCACAACCTCCACTTTATAAACCTTCAGTAGAGTTCTGATACAATTCTGTACCTGGAGTAGAATCTGTACCTAGAATAGCTTCCGGACCCCTTACCTTCAAAACCCTTCATGATCTCGCCCGGTCTTCCTCTCCAGCTTCATCCTATCTGCTACTCAGTTGCTTTGCCTGCTGTCTAGTCTCCCTTTCCTGGAATACTCATCCCGGGTCTGTATGGCTGGTCCTTTTCACCCTTAGCTAAAAAATCTGTGTCATCTTCCTTGAATATTTTATTCAAAGTAGAACCCTGCTATTATTCTTTCATTTGAGTCCCTTGTTACTTCCATCACAGTGCTTAACACAACTGTTCTTTTTTTTTTTTAACGAATTGGCTATCAGATGTACTCACTACATAAGTAGAAAGGCTCATCCTAGCACAGTGCCGTACATGTAGAAGGTGCTCAATAAGCTTTTTTGAATTAATAAATGAAAGTATTTAAGTTTGTTGTAATAAAGGAAAAGAACAACTACAGAATCTTAAAGAGGGAATGAGATGAAGGTGGTTTTGGGGATGATTGATCTGGCAGTTGTGTGAAGAAAAGCTGAAGCCTAAGAAACTAATTAGGGGTTTGGTGCAAAAATCCATGCTTGGAAGTAAAGAGATATCTGAGGACTCCACAGATGGGGGTGGTGTAAAGGGTGAGAGGGATTGAGCAATAAGATGATTATCCTAAGATTTTCAGCTTCAGGGAACAATGTGTAGTGGTGGTGTAGTCGTTAGCAATGGAGAACTTTGAAAGGAGTACCAACCACTTTTAGGAGGAGCCACTATCTTTCTTGAGTGTTTAACACATTAAAACTTAAGTGGAATCAGTATATAAAATACACAAAAAGAATTACATACCATGACCAAATAGGGTTTACTTCAGGTATACAAGGCTGGCTCAACACTTAAAAATCAATTGACATAAACAACCATATCAACAGGCTAAAGAAAACTCATGTGCAATAGTTAAAATAAGAGATTGGTAAGCACGTGCATGAGAGGTAAGTTTGGGATCCTGTTGCCTACAGAATGGTACAACAAAATAATCTGAGAGAATAGCTTTATGGAAAGCAGTTTTGTGTTTAATAAGCTTGTCATAAAAATCAAATCCGTCACTGATCAGCTGTTGGGAGGCTTTCTATTTTTTAGTCTTGCCTTACCTAGGTTTAATTTTTACCTCTTTCCAGTGTGAACCCCCCCCCCCCCCACCTGCATTGCAGCCAGATTAGTTTCCTTGATGCCCTTCCTCCATGTTGAGCTCATTTCTGAATGATAACACCCAAGTACAAATCCTGGCCCTGTCATCAACTAGCTTTTACTGTGCTTTGGGCAAGTTGCTTCAGTTTTCTTGTCTGTAAACATGAGGATTATAGTCGTGTTTTTTGTTACCTAGCATGTAGTATTAGATGGGTGATAAACATTAACTACTGATCGTACCTACTTTTGATCCTGATCCTCCTTTTTAAAATTCTGATAGCAATGCTCCAGAGTGATGCTAAAACAACTCCACAAAGTGATGCCTAATGGACTCATAATAGCAGGGAAGAAGAGAATAGGAAAGGAAGAGCTTTAAGAATGTGTGTGATTAGTTTGGTGTATATTTGAAGTTAAAAAGGAGTGAATAACACTTCAATAAAAAGTGTACTTAAAAAAAAACCACTGACACTATCCAAAACATTCAAAAAACTGAAAATTTGATGATGAGAAAACTTTTTAAAAATTTTTATTAATTTTTTTTGGTATCATTAATATACACTTACATGAACAACATTGCGGTTACTAGATTCTCTCCATTATCAAGTCCCTACCACACACCCCATTACAGTCACTGTCCATCAGTGTAGTAAGATGCTATAGAATCTCTACTTGTCTTCCTATGCTATACTGCCTTCCCCGTGCCCCCCACCCCCCACATTATGTGTGCTAGTGGTAATGCCCCTTTTCCCCCTTATCCCTCCCTTCCCACCCATCTTCCCCAGTCCCTTCCCCTTTGGTGACTGTTAGTCCATTCTTGGGTTCTGTGAGTCTGCTGCTGTTTTGTTCCTTCAGTTTTTTCTTTGTTCTTATACTCCACAGCTGAGTGAAATCATTTGATACTTGTCTTTCTCCGCCTGGCTTATTTCACTGAGCATAATACCCTCTAGCTCCATCCATGTTGTTGCAAATGTCTGGATTTGTTTTCTTCTTAATGGCTGAATAATATTCCATTGTGTATATGTACCACATCATCTTATTTATCCATTCATCTTCTCATGGACACTTAGGTTGCTTCCATTTCTTGGCTATTGTAAATAGTGCTGCGATAAACATAGGGGTGCATATGTCTTTTTCAAATGGGGCTCCTGCCTTCTTAGGGTAAATTCCTAGGAGTGGAATTCCCAGGTCAAATGGTATTTCTATTTTGAATTTTTTGAGGAACCTCCATACTGCTTTCCACAATGGTTGAACTATAATTTACATTCCCACCAGCAGTGTGGTAGGGTTCCCCTTTCTCCACATCCTCGCCAACATTTGTTGTTGTTTGTGTTTTGAATGTTGGCCATCCTTACTGGTGTGAGGTGATATCTCATTGTGGTTTTAATTTGCATTTCTCTGATGATTAGTGATGTGGAGCATCTTTTCATATGCCTGTTGGCCATCTGAATTTCTTCTTTGGAGAAGTGTCTGTTCAGATCCTCTGCCCATTTTTTAATTGGATTATTTGCTTTTTGTTGTTGAGGTGCATGAGCTCTTTGTATATTTTGGATGTCAACCCCTTATCGGATATGTCATTTATTAATATATTCTCCCATACTGTAGGATGCCTTTTGTTCTACTAATGGTGTCCTTTGCTGTACAGAAGCTTTTTAGTTTGATGTAGTCCCACTTGTTCATTTTTGCTTTTGTTTCCCTTGCCCAGGGAGATATGTTCATGAAGAAGTTCCTCATGTTTATATTCAAGAGAGTTTTATGGTTTCATGACTTACATTCAGGTCTTTGATCCATTTCGAGTTTACTTTTGTGTATGGAGTTAGACAGTAATCCAGTTTCATTCTCTTGCATGTAGCTGTCCAGTTTTGCCAATACCAGCTGTTGAAGAGGCTGTCATTTCCCCATTGTATATCCATGGCTCCTTTCTTGTGTATTAATTGACTGTATATGGTTGGGTTAATATCTGGACTCTCTAGTCTGTTCCATTGGTCTATGGGTCTGTTCTTGTGTCAGTACCAAATTGTCTTGATTACTGTGGCTTTGTAGTAGAGCTTGAAGCTGGTAAGCGAGATCCCCCGATGAGAAAACTTAATGACCCAGTTGAAAAATGGTATGACAGTCTGAGTAGATTGTTCACCAAAGAAAATGTACGGAAGGCAGTGAGCATATGAGAAGATGCTTAAGGCCAGATGTTGTTAGGGAATTGCAAATTAAACAACAATTAGATACCACTACACAGTGTTTAGAATGGCTAAAACCCAAAATATCTGTGGGAGCAAATGCATGTGATGATTGTCATTCATTGCTGGTAGGAATACAGAATGGCATTTTCATTTTGGAAGATAGTTTGGCAGTTTCTTACAAAGCTAAGTAAACGTATGAGCTTACCATTTGATCCAGCAATCACACTCCTGGATAATTTATCCAAGGGAGTTGAAAATTTACATCCACTCAAAAACCTGAACACTAACATTACAGGAGCTTTATTCATAATTGCCCCCAAATTGGAAGCAGTCATTGTGTCCTTCATAGGTGAACAGGTAAATAAATTGTAGTATATACATACAATGGAATATTAATTCAGCACTAAGAAGAAATGAGCTATCAAGGTGAAAAGACATGGAGGAACCATAAATGTATATCGCTAGGTGAAAGACACCAGTCTGAAAAGGCTACATACATATTGTATGATTCAACTATATAACATTCAGGAAAAGGCAAAACTAGAGACAAGGTGAAAGTGGTTACTAGGCCTTTAGGAGGAGAGGGAAGGGATGAATAGGTAGAGTACAGTTTTGGGGACATTTTTGGGGCAGTGAAACAAAGTATTCTGAAGGTACGCTAAAGGATGTCATATTTATCAAAACCCGTAGATATGTACACACAGTGAGCCCTGTTATAAACTATAGATTTTAGTTAATAGTGTATTAATACTAATTCATCATTTGTAACAAATGTACACACTAATACGAGATGTTAAAAGGGGAAATTGTGTGTGGAGGGAGAAGAGGGTATTTGGGAACTCAGTACTTTCTGAACTTAAGAATGCATTGAATACCTAAAATGCCTTGAAAAAATTAAGTATTAATTAGAAAAGGGTACAGAATTAAAAGGGGAGCCCCATGGAAGCCTACTTAGAATAATCTGGTCCCTGTTCCTTTTTGAAATACGGATGCTTAACTATAAAATTGTTGTTTTTTTGTGCTTAAGTGTCCAAATAAAAACCACCACCACCAATTAAAAAAAAACACTGAGAAAAACAACTTAAATTCTAGATTTTGCAAGAGCAAATTCTTGGTTAACCTGTTAGTGGTGAGTGTCAGAGTCTCAGGAAGGAATCAAAATGCAAAGGAACCATTTATAACACTTTGATCAGAGGTGATAAAATAATTTTCATTTCTGTGGTTACATCAGTTTTGGTCATCAGAATTTGGAGGCAGTGCATTCCCACTTGGGTAAGCCTGAGAGGTAGATGCCTACCTTGGATGGGTCCACCCTCATCCCTGGGCTTGTTGTTTTCTTTCCAACATACCTATTGTTCCAAGGCATGAAATTTCTTGTCTCCTTCAGGGGTATTCAGATGAATTTTAAAGTAAATTCTGGGCCAAATTATAAATGTAGAAAGTGCTGCCATGTAGGGAAACACCAGAGAATTCCTTATAAGAGTGAAGTATCCTTTCGTCAAATATGTAACCCTTCCTCCACCCCAATTTATTTTGTAGTAGATTCATATTTCAACTTAAGTAATTAAAAGTCAAGCATGCTTACATTAAGGAGACTTGGCTGTATTAAGGGTTATTTGTGAGAAAAAATTAGCTTAATAGCACAGAATGATGTGAGTTTATTAACATCTGTCTTCTGCCTGAATTTTGTGTTTAATCTTAGATTTGAAAACTGCATTTTCACAAAGCTTTTATTTTTGTGCTTTTCATAGTTTATCGGATTTGGGTTGTGTAAAAAGTTTGGCAAATATACTTCACTGCAATTTTGAAATCTCTGTATTAATCTTCTTTCATTGTTGATTAATATTGTACACTCACCTGAACTTGTTCTGAGTGATAGAGAATAATGTTATTTGGTATTTGCCTAACAGGACATAGTTTAGTAATAGCTGATCCAGTAGCCAGGTAAGTAGTCAGAGAAAACCTTTGAAAATAAGAGAGAAGTATATGTTAAGGGTATATATCTTCTGTGGTTTGTAGGTGATAATCTAACATTTAATTATTTCAGTGCATGTAACAAACTTTAATCAATTAGCCACTTACAATGTGCTGAACATTAGGTTTACAAAGGCAAGGCTTTGTCTTAGGTAGTTAGTATCCTGATTTTTTTCCATTATTTTTCAATCTACTTATTTATGTAGGTGGAATCGTTGATGGCCTGAGTGGTTGTGATTTGTCCCAGATCACAGTATAGAATTTCTAGTCAAATATCAGTTACTGCCTGTGTTTTGTATAACTTTGTGCTGAAAATTCTGGTTAGTTTTCTTTAATATACTATCACATGCTTAATCATTAAATTTGTAAATGGTTTTCCAGGTCAACATAGGATAGGAAACTAACAGTTTTATTTTGAAACTCACTACTATATGTAAATATTTATTTTGGTAATTGTGGTAAAAATGTCCACATGCCAGAAAAATGTGATTATTATCCCAAAGGCATTCCTGAATTAATAAGTGGAGTGTTTTTACATTATACTTAATTATTGTATACTTAGAATATGTAATTTGGTTATTCATATTGGCTGCTATAGGAAAGTTTAAGATATTTTGGAGTAAATATGTAAATCTGCTATTTAGAAATTTTGTATGTTAATAGTGTTGCTTGAATGTAGAGGAGGTTAAATTCAATTAGAAGATTCACATACAAAGATTATGCATAAGTCTGTTATTTGTAAATTAGATGCAGCCAGTATTTCTACAGCATGGAGTATCTCTGAGTTCATGTTTTAGAGCATTTGACTTGCATGTTAAACTCTATTATTAATATATTAAATGGTTTAAAGTTTGCACTTCATAAACACACATGTACTAGTCTGACTATATCTAATTTATAAACATTTTTTTCCTTTTGATTTCCTGAGAATTAATGATGTTTATCACCAGAAATCTAGTTTTATGTTTAAAGGTTGCAGTTGTTAAAATAGAAAAACATACAACTGTCATTTGACAGATGGAAAGCAGATATGAACCAAGAGCTGAAACATCACTATAAAATAAAAATGTTGGAAATTTTTTTAGATTGGAGATTATTTTGTCCTGAATGATTCTTTTAAAAACTGCATATTTTTTACTTGGACATTGGTCTTCGTTTAAATTCATAATATGCTTACACTTAGAAAACATTTGAAGGTAGTTATTAGAATTTTAGATATATTTTAGGTCTCACGTCTCATCTGTAGAGGTGAGAAGAGCTTTGTAGCATAAACTGCTCATTTTCTTTCATTAACCTGGTTTTGGATAAGGGAGAAAAAAACACTTAAGACACCCCATATTATTGTCTTAGATTGAAATATTCCATGTGGAAGTAATATACTGTCAAACAGTTGTTCAAGAAATTTACTTTGCATACAATTTGTATATATGCATGTGATTTTACTTAAAGCAAAAGTCAGGATTCTTTCCTACCAGTTTACACTGCTCTGAGTATTTTTGCTATTACATTAGAATTTAGATATTTAGTCACTAATTAAAAAGACTTTGTGTAAGTTTTGCTCAAAAAGGTTGGCCTATATGGGTAGCTGTTGATTTTTAATTACTAATTGTGTTTCATTTTATAGAGGACTACTGAGCCACACCAGGCTATATGCTTTTGCTGTTAGAAAAAATAATTATCTTCAAGAGGAGCCTGCTTCTTCTCAAAGAATGAATGTCAGTGACTTTGACTGGGCTCTAATGAGACTAGATAATTCTGTCCGAAGAACTGGCCGCATCCCAGAGACTCTTCTGCACAAAGTCTTTGAGAATACCTGCCACTCAGGTACTTCCCAATTTTCTGTACAAAATGTTGAACTTCTTTATAAATACTTGTTTGGGGGTGAGCTCATTGGAGAGCGCATTATTTGATACTCTTAATTTTGTTTGTTATTTTTTTTGATCATCAAGACTGATCGTTCTGTGTTAACCACTCATCAGGGCAAAGTTTCCAGTAACTAAAATATTTTGTTTTAGGTATTTATTTCAAAGTCAGTAAATTAAAAAAGAAAAACTCACATGTAAGCACACACATAGTTTTTGTATGTAGTTTCAGAGCATTCACCAGCTTCCTGAAGCCTGTCTGTGGATTTCAGTCACATTAAGAAGCTGTAGAATCTAATGATGAGAGATAACAAAGAAGTAGCAGTTACAATTGTGTACATTTAAAGGCTGTTTTATCATTTTCTCTCAATTATGAGTTGTGTAACTATCATCACAATCAATTTAAGAATATTTTTATCACCTCAAAAGGAAACCTCCATTCTGCTAACCATCAGTCCCTAACCCCCCCATCTCTTCCAGCCCTGGGCAACCGCTAGTGTACTTTCTGTCCTTGTGGGATTTGCTTATTCTAGATACTTTATATAAATGGAATCATATAATAAGTGATTTTATTTTGTTTTAGTAAGTGATTTGTTTTAAAGTTGGCTTTTGGGGACATCTAAATAAAGGTCATGGATAAAGGGAGAAAGAAGTTTATATTATTTTATAACTGATTATTAACCTAAATTTGATAATCATGGGTTTTAATTTTACTGCTTTGTACTATTTTCATAAGATACTGAGACACTTAGCCTTTGAATTGACAATAAGCACTGCTTTATAAAGTAGGTTCTTTGTATTTTTATGTTCGGTGAAATCTTGCAGGTTATATACGTTTATGACCTTAAGAAAGCAGATTAGTTTTAAAAATGTAACTTTTAGTAATACTTTAAATGATACTTGTGGATTAGGATAACATTTTTTCAGTTTATGGGTACTTATCTGTAGTGAGGTAGTAAATTTTTGAATATTTATAAATTTCAGTTTAAGTGTTTGTATTTACCTGTATGATACTGGTACTATGTTAAACATTGTCCGTTAACCTATTTCCATAGGTAACCCAGGAAGTAATCAAGCATTGCTTCTACTGCGCAGCTGTGGTTCTCTCTTGCCTGAACTAAAGCTCTCAGATAGAACAGAATTTGCTCATAGGATATGGAACAAACTTCAGAAATTGGGTATGATTATTTGAATATATAAAAGGTTTATGTATAAAAGGTGTAATTTTTTTAGCAAAAAAACTTCTTTACTTAGATGCTATAATTCAATTTTATGGAAAGGCTACTTGATTCATTGTTTGATAATATGATTTATTTGGTGAGTTACAGTGACATCTAGGGGCATTAAGAATGAAATAATTATAAGTATTACTTTTTGATATGTTAGAAAGAAAGAAACAAAACAAAAAGTCTTTTGGTCTTTCAAAATTATAAATGCATATACCATTTGACAAGTAGTTCCACTTCTGAGAATTTAGATGCAGATATACTCACATGTGCAAAAAGATATTCATTGTAGCTTGTTTGTAATAATAAGAAATTGGAACCAACTCTGCTCTCCCTGTGTAGAGGATTGGTTAGATAAATTACAGAGTTTTCATAAAACGGAACACTGTGCAACTATTGAAAAATGAAAGGAGTTCTTTATATACTAATGTGGGGTACTCTCCAAAATATAAATAAAAATTAAGGTGCAGAACAGCATGTATAGTATGCTGCTATTTTGAAGAAAAATGTTTATAAGTATGTATGTACACAATATTAAAATATTTCCGGAAGGATGATAAACACTAGATAAAATTTTTACTCTGTATTTTTTATACTTAAAAATTTTTGAACTGTGAGCATAGTATCTATTAAAAAAATAAAGTAATTTAAAAGACCATTTTTTAAAGTTTAAAAACATGAAAATAAATGTTGGATTGCAGAGTGGAAAAGAGTTTTCTAGTAGACAAGCAGCAGAGAAGTGAAGGTAAGAATAGACTGCATAAAAACTATAGAGATTTCTATATTCTCAGTAAGTCTCATAATTTAAAAAAGTATGTTGAATTTCTGTTGAATTTAAGAAAGTATGTTCCAAAAAGCTTATATTCTAACATAGAACAGCCCTTAGACAGCAGTCATAACAGTACCTCAATAGAAAGACAGACATGTATTACTTTCTAATTATAATTATTCAAAAACATGTCTTTTCCTCTGTACTATATCCTTTTGTGAGAGTGGAATCCATAACTTCTTTTTCCTCTTTGCCAGTAGGATGATGCTTAGTGCATATTACACTTGATAATACTTCTTGAATTAATAGTGCCGGAAGCCTGGTAGATTGCCAGTGTGATACTTGTTCACAGACTTGCAAAGCTGTAAGATATTTTAGCTTAGACAACATGTCCAAAGTTACAGTATGAGCTATTGACAGGTATGAGACTGGAAATAAGATATCCAGACTGCAGGGCATTCTGGAGGAAGCATTGGAAATGATAGAATCTCATTACAGTGTTGCTGTATACTAAATTAAAAAAAATAGAATTCTGCCATATTCCTTTGGCCACACCATGGTAATATATAACTTTGAGTTTTTAACTTAAATTTTAGACAGATAGAGATTTTAATTCATATTACAAAAGATACAATATATAGATTAAAAAATTTTTTTATTTTTCAAGAAGTGACTTGTGAAATAAATGACATAATAGTAGGTATGGCAACACCCAAAAAGCAAATAACCCTATTAAAAAATGATATGAACAAGACACTTCTCCAAAGAAGAAATTCAGTGGCCAACAGGCACATGAAAAGATGCTCCACATCGCTAATTATCAGGGAAATGCAAATTAAAACCACATGAGATACCACCTCACACCAGTTAGGATGGCCAACATAGAAAAGACTAGGAACAAATGCTGATGAGGATGCGGAGAAAGGGGAACTCTCCTCAACCATTGTGGAAAGCAATATGGAGGTTCCTCAAAAAACTAAAAATAGAAATACCATTTGACCTGGGAATTCCACTCCTAGGAATTTACCCAATGAAAACAAGTTCTCATATTCAAAAAGACATATGCACCCCTATGTTTATAGCAGCACTATTTACAATAGCCAAGATATGGAAGCAACCTAAGTGTCCATCAGTAGATGAATGGATAAAGATTTCATATACACAAATATTATTCAGCCATAAGAAGAAAACAAATCCTACCATTTGCAACAACATGGATGGAGCTAGAGGGTATTATGCTCAGTGAAATAAGTCAGGAAGAGAAAGACAAGTGCCAAATGATATCCCTCATTTGTGAAGTATAACAATGAAGCAAAACTGAAGGAACAAAATAGCAGCAGACTCACAGTCTCCAAGAAGGGACTAGTGGTTACCAAAGGGGAGGGGTGTGGGAGGGCAGATGGGGAGGGAGGGAGAAGGGGATTGTGGGGTATCATGATTGGTGCACATGGTGTGTGTGGGGTCATGGGGAAGACAGTGTAGCTCAGAGGAGATAAATAGGGACTCTGTGGCATCTTACTACACTGATGGACAGTGAATGCAGTGGAGTATGGGGAAGGACTCGACAATAAGGGTGAATGTAATAACCGCATTGTTTTTCTTGTGAAACCTTCATAAGAGTATATTATCACTGATACCTTAATTAAAAAAAATAGTAAGTATGGGGATAGAAATTTTACTAAAGTTCAACAAAACATTTTTCTCATCCATAGAACTATGCCAGTGTGGCAGAAATAAAGAAATACAACCTAGTAGAGTTATGTTGAACAATCCTCTTGACTAAAATCTTTATGAAAAGCCAGAGCAGATGTTAATTATCTAGGTTTAGAGCAGTATCCTTAGCTTCTCCAACAATCGGCATGAATGCCTTTACAAATTTATAGAATGTATTTTCCTTCAGCCTTAGAGCTGTAGCCAACCATTATTAGAGTTCAGCTTGAGTTGATGATTTTTTTTTAGTTTTCAGACACTGTAAAGGTAACATTGCTGCATAATGATATTGCAGGTGTTGAATTACACATGGTTCCCTGTAAGGCCCTGTGTTAAGTATAGCATGGTTAAGAGATAGGGCTCTCGAGGCAGACCACCTACATTCAAATCTATGTCACTTACTAGCCATGTGGCCTTAGGCAAGCGGGTGAGTCAGTTTTCTCATCTAAGATGACTATGATAATAGTACCTGCCTCAGAGCTGTTGTGAAGAGTAGCTAAACCTCTCTATGTGTCTGAAACATAGTAAGCACTCTACTAAAATAAAAACAAGTATTAGTTTAATAGAGCAGGTCTCTGCTTCCTAGAATCTCAAACTGACACTAGATGCTGACTACAGGCCTGTCTGGCCACAGGCAGTTAAATAAAGATACTAAATTTCATTCATGAAAATTGATTAAAGTACATTAGCAGTAGGTTGGTATGATGAACATGGTGTCATAGGTGAGTAGAGTAAGGCTGAGTGGTAGCCTTAAGTGGTGAGGCCTTAGGTAAGACGGACACAGAAAGAAAACACAGGGCATTGGAGTACAGGTAATTAACTACAGCAGACCAGAAATGGTGTTCAGCAACTGGAAATGGTGTGGAAATGGAGCCTACACAGACTTTGAGTAGCCTGGTTAGTAAATAAATTGTCAGTATAGTCCTATCTGTATAAAATAACTACTCTCACAGTCCATCCATCTCAGTGTATCTGTAAGGTGGCAAGGACTGCTTTATATAAGAAAAATCAGTTATTTTAAATACAGGGGTATTTTCAGCATTTTCTATCAGGAAGGGAATACTGTGGTTCATAAGTAAGAGAGCTCTTAATATCTGGTTAGGCGGTTGTAACTACAGTAATTCAGTAATTACTGCCTTATATGCTTAGTTTACTGTGTTCTGACAGGTTTTCTGTAAGATGGGTCTGTGTCTGTGTTGAAAAGCTGAAGTGATCATTTTTCCCTTTATGTTTGTTAAATTTAAGTGTGCATATTTTAGTTGTGATAAAGGATATGATTTTAGGTGCTTTTCAAAAAATTTAACTTAAATTTCATTTGTAGGTACTGTTTATGATGTAAGTCACTATAATGCTTTGCTTAAAGTCTATCTTCAAAATGAACATAAATTTTCACCAACTGACTTCTTGGAAAAAATGGAGAAAGCAAACATTCAACCAAATCGAGTAAGTACTTGATACTGTAAATGTTTACTGGTTACATCAGTTTTTTGTTTTTTTGTTTTTACTCAGAAAAAAATATTAAAAAATATCAACTGGCCCATTTCATTGACAGGTGACATACCAGAGGCTGATTGCTGCTTATTGTAATTTAGGAGATATTGAAGGTGCCAGGTAGGAGCTCTATAAATGTATGTTTAAGTAAACAAATTTGTGATTCTTTTAAACCTATAACATATTCACTCTTTTGTAGACATTTGTTCTGAAGGGAAACTATTTCAAAAGTATTTTAATCTGGTAAATTTGATAATATGACTTAAATATGAAATTGTGTAAGAGGTGAAAGATAAGTGAAATTTGCTATTTTAATTAAAAATGTGATTTAGTGAAGCAGAAGTTTAAAGTTGGTGAAGTATAAAGTTGGCTTTCCCAGTGATTCCGTAACATCTTCTATGTTGACAGATAGTAACTGCACTAGTTGTGGTGAGGATTTAATAATACGAGTAACTGTTGAGCCACTATGTTGTATACTTGAAACCAGTAAAAGATTGTATATCAACTATACTTCAGTTAAAAAAAAAAGAAAAAAAATATGCCCAACATGGCATAATTCCCATTGTTAAAAAAATTTTTTTTCATCCTAAGAAAAAAATTCTGGAACTGTATGTGGTGGCAGATGTTAACTACATGTATTGTGGTGATTTCACAATATATACAAATATTGAGTCATCATGTTACACATCTGAAACTAATATAAAGCATGTCAGTTACGCCTCAATAAAAATAAATAAATAATGGTGTATTAAAAAAATAAAGCTGCTTTCCATTTTCTTAAAATTGATACTTCATAAAGGAAATGTTGTTAGCCATTTAAACTGTATTGACTAATAAAACTGGTAATGTTCTCTTTATCTTGCTGATTCATATAAAATCAGTTGACATTTTTCTGCTTGTGTAAAATTCATTACTACTTTTGGATGGAGGCTTAGGAAATAAGACATAAATTGAAAAGTACAATCTCATTTTCAAATGAATCTTATTAAACTTAGGTATTTTATAAGTTAATTAGTATAGAAGAAATTGATTTTTTTAATTACCTTTTTTTTTAAGACTATTGATATAATTTCAGGGAGAGATTTTTCTGTGCACTTGTAAAAGTGTTTTTGGTATATAGTTCCAAGGAGTATTTTCATTTCTCTTTTATTGCAGCAAGATTCTTGGATTTATGAAAACTAAGGATCTTCCAGTCACAGAGGCAGTTTTCAGTGCCCTCGTTACAGGGCATGCAAGAGCTGGGTAATGTTCAACCTAAGGTTTTGTTCTCAAGCGAGGTTTAAATTATAGAAAATTATTATAGAAAGTTCTTAAACTGTTTATTTATTCCCTCAACAATCCTGAGAGTGTGAGGTAGAGCATGCTAATTTTAAAATAACTTACTCTTAAATTTATCTGTTTCATAAAACTTTTATTTGAAAATTTCCCATTTTAAAAATGGGGCCTGATCCAAAGTATTTTTCTTTGTAAAAATTTATTAACTGTTCTGCTGGTACCCTGGATAAAATTTTAGTTTTTGAAGAAAAATTTACCAAATGTTGTTCTTCCATAGGAAGGTAAATTTGAGTCATGACATACATTTGTGAGAGAGGGCACATTACTTAATGTAATTATTGTGCAGTTTGGTTTCTTTTTTGGAAGAGCATCTTGTAAAAATTTGGGATATTTACAGTCTTTATTATTTCAGAAACCTATAACCATTTCAATATGTATTTATCCTTTTCTGATGTTATGGTTCTGATACTTAAGAATTTATTATTTTACTAGGCATAGGGCAGTACATTTTAGATTGAATGATATATTACCGTGGTAGTAGTATGCTAATCTGTTTTCTTTGAATTAACTTACAGAGATATGGAGAATGCAGAAAATATCCTCACAATAATGAAAGAGGCTGGAATTGACCCTGGCCCAGACACATACCTAGCCTTGTTGAATGCATATGCTGAGAAGGGTGATATTGACCATGTTAAGCAGGTAAAACTTATGTCATGTAAATAAATGTAATTTAAAAATCATTTTTATAAACCTGTTAGGTTTTGCATGAAGCAGAAAAGTGTAGTTTGTATCTGCTTTTAAAGATAATACCTCTTAGTGAAGAGAATTCTTATTATAGTTTGGTACCTTGATATTGATGTAATAGTTACTTTTGAAATAGAATATTTTCTGTTTTATAAAAGAAGTCCTAAACATTGAGATGGTGAATGTTCCAATTTTTCTATTCCTGGTATTTTAATCTATTTGACTTTAACAAAAAAATATTGATTTCTAACTTTTTGTTCTAAATTTTGGAACTGTCTGTAGACTCTGCAGAAGGTGGAGAAGTCTGATCTTTACCTTATGGATCGTGATTTATTACAAATTATCTTTAGCTTCGCGAAAGCTGGACATTCTCAGTATGTGTCGGAAATGTTGGAAAAAGTTACATTTGAAAAAAGATATATTCCAGGTAATTTTTATAACTTATCTTCATTAATTATTACTATTCTTACATGATGGGAAGGGCCTCCTGTAACAGTAGGGGATTGTGGTAGATGAACATAGGACTCTTAGAGTCAGCTTAATAAACTAGAAAAACTTGAGGAAATGAATATATGGGAATATTTTGGTTTGGAAGTATTCATTTCATTATTACTTAGGCAGATACATCCTTTTGGTGTTTGCAGTTCATAAGTTTGTCTCTCATAATGATTGCAGTGTAAAAATACTGTTCAGTTTAGTAAGAAAAATGTCTGCTTTCTTTCCAGATGCAATGAACCTCATTTTGCACTTAATCACCGAAGAATTGGAAGATACAGCATTGCAAATTTTATTAGCATGTCCTTTATCAAGGGAAGATGGTCTGGGTGACTTTGGCAGTTTCTTTTTACGACACTGTGTGACTATGAATATGGTATTCTGTCCATTTTTACTTTGTAGACAATATAACAGGCAGGGAAGTAAGATTCTTTAAAATATAAGAATATGTTATGAGATTAGACCAGTTATAAACATTATGACTTTGTTTTTTGTCTTGTAAGATTAGTGGGTAGAAAGAGGATGAGAAGTTCAAATTTTTCATCTCCAAAGTGTTGGAATATTTGCAGAAGGTCAGATGGTATTTGCAGGTCCAACTGATGTGGCTCCTTTTTTTCTAGCCTGTAGAAAAGCTGAAAGACTACTGTAAGAAGTTAAAGGAAGCCCACATGCACAGATCGCCTCTGCAGTTCATACTCCAGTGTGCCTTACTAAGCAGAAAAGCTGGTATTGTATTCTTCTAATTAAAACCAATGTAAGTAAGTTTTGCTGAGGTAGCTTTATCATATTTTATGGTATCTCTTTCAGATTTGGCAAAAGCTCTGATCAAAGCTCTGAAGGAAGAAGGTTTGCCTGTCAGAATTCATTATTTCTGGCCATTGCTAGTTGGACATCAGAAGGAGAAAAATGTTCAAGGTTAGGTTTTGCTTTTATACACTTTGAAAATGGTTCAGAGGTCTACTGTAACAGTTTCTATACATACCTAATTGAATTCTTTGGGAAAGCATACTTATTTCTGAGTATCAGTTCTTCTGAGAAAATAGAATTGACTTAAATCATAGTAATGTATTTGGTAAGCATTTTAAGAAACAAACATAATGGATTTCATCTTAATTTCATTTCTGAATTCATCTCTGATTTGGACATTCAAACTTGTGAGTGTTTTCAACAGTTTATTTTAGGTTTTTCAAAACACTCTTTAGTTCTTGATTTTACATATAGGGGGCTTGAGATGAGTTAGTCTAGCCTAACTCAAGATAAAGTTGTACGTAATCAGGCCACTTTCTTTGAACCAGCCTGTTTCTTCTAAACTGAGCTGAGTTATAATAGGAAAGGCAGAAAAACTTTTATTGCGAGAGTGCTCATGTCCTGACAGCCTGCTGATTGAAGGACAAAAATGTTCAATCTCTAAGGTTCTTAAGTATGTTTAAGCATTTAGCATACTTTTCCCTTGTACACATGGGATGCCTATAGGATATGAATAAGAATTGAACAAATATTAAATTTTAGAGTACAGTATCTAATTCTTTGGTTTGCATTACTGGTAATTCAGAAAGAATAGTCTCATAAAAAGATGCTTTTAACAGAAGTACTTCCCCCTTGGGGAAACAAAAAATGGTCTTTTTCATTTTATCTCACAGTATAATGTACTTTAGAATGAGATGCAGAGTTGTTAGTATGACACTGGATGACAAACAAAATGCACAAACAACAAAAAAAGTGCTTTTAGCAGACTTTCATATTGCAATTTTATTTTAAATATATAGCAGTGTTCTGGTTTAAAGGAAATAGTGAAACAAGTATTCCCTAATTGTTTCTGGCTATAAAAGTCTCAAAATCCTTTTTAGCAAAAATCTTTGTGAAAACAATATGCTAGTTTATTAACTCTTTGCATATCCTCCAGTTCTGAGCTCCAAGAAGTAACTTATAACCCAGTATTTTTGAACCACAGAACATTTACATCATGACTTAAAAATCTTTGGGCATATTAGTATTGTCCCTCTTTACACAGATATGAAAATACTTTAGGTACACCAGTTGAAATGCTTGTTTGTTCAGATAAATTGGTTTTCCTCAACTTTCACTGTATCCAGACTTGAATTGGTTATCACGTTTTTACTGCTTAGTAAACATAAAAGAATTCAGGTAATCTTTCTGTAGTTGTAGCTCAAACTAGTAGCAAAGTGAGCTTTAATGTTGTATCCATCTTTTCTTAGAATCTTAGAATTTACATTTAAAAGGTGTTGAAATACTGAAAGCATGTTAATGAAGCAACTGAGCCCCAGAAAGGTTCAGCAAATGACCTTAGGTTCCACATCTAGCTGACAGGAGTGCTGGGATTAGAATTTAGGATTTCTGTCCTATTTTAAATACTCTTTCAACACTATAGCACCTCCATATGAGACATTTATAAGTATTAAGCTGTATTTTATAAACATTCTTATCATCTATTAGTTAAAAATTAGGAACTGATTTATGCATTAAGGGCATTTTAAAAAGTGGTACCAAGTTTTTTAATCAGTGAAGGTTTTATCTTAAAAAATACAAAAGCTGAGAAAGGTAACTTGAGAGTACAAGATCTCAGCAGTTGTTTTACTGTCTTTAAAAACAAGTTTCACCTTTTAGGAGGTCCTGAAATGTGGTAAAGAATATATTCTACCATCTTCCTTAATGTAACAACAAAATGGTTATATGTATTCTATAGTTTTTTCGGTATAAGGTTAGACAGTAACATTTTTATTAGTGCAATGAACTTGTTCTTTGGGTAGAGTCGTATATAAAATGATAGAAATAATAGAAGAAAATAATGGCTGCAGTGATGGAGGATGTAGACGGAGTGTTTCATAGGACTAAATAAAGCCCTTTAGGAAATCAAAGAAAGGTAGATAGAAGTCAGGTCAAACTGAACCAGGAGTTTTCAACAAAAGAATGAGGAAATTTTACTGAATCTAGAATTTTTATAGCTGTTATTTAGTCACCATCAACCTCTTAAGAAAGATTCTTATAATGACTTCCACGTAGCTCATCTACTGGTATTTTTCTCTGTGGCACAAGTGGAAGAGTCACCATTCAGAATTTTAGCAAGTTGGCCTGAATGAGAGGAAATAACTGAGAGTGTAAGTATGACCCTTCATTCATCCCTTGGTATATTCAGAAAACATAAAAATAAGAGTATAGAAGGGCCAGTATGAAAGCTTAGGTGCCAGTTGAATGAAGTGGTTAGATAGAGGATGCTTTCCAAAAAGTAAGAAAGTAATATAGTGAGTGCTCTGGGTAGAGGATAAAATCATGTGGAATAAACAGAGTTGTTCAAAGTTGTTTCAGTAAACCATAGATATTTCCCAAAAGTTTGAGTTATCTTTATTCTTTTAAACTTTCTGAATGGAGACTTTCCTCTAGATTCATAAACTTTGTCATGATTACATTTGCAATATTTTTATTAGATTGCTTATTTAGTTTTAGTTTACATTTTCTGAGTTCACAGAGGTTTGGGATCCATGTTTATCTTAGTTAATAAATGATTATCTTAATTTTTTTTATTTAAAAAATACAAACTATTTAGGAGGAGGTGTGTAGGTATGTCAGATCAATCACATTTCTCTCCTTATTGATAAACATTTCTGTCTTCCCATTTGACTATAATTATTGAAATGAATGTCTATGCATTCCTTCAGAATGCCTCAGGGAGTGGCTGAGCTTATCTGAGAAGAGTGAACCCAGGTTTTCTTAAACCTATGGTAGTTTCAGTTAGAAAGGTACATAAGTTAAAAGTGCTAGCAGCACAGGTCATCTAAATGAGCAGAATGTACTTCTCCCCCAGATAAGCATTATTGGAAAAATGAAGAATTAAGGGAATAAAATGTACTTGAGACATAGATGAATGGGGTGAAGTGTTTGTAGAAATAAGATTCTTCTGTCTGCAATCAATTAGTTAACCTGTTTTCAAACATTAGAAAATCAAGTATATAGCTACCTTATTATACTATATTTATTCTATGTATCATATAAAGAAATTTTTTAAATTATTAAGAGTATTTTAAGATAGCTAAAAAATTTAAATCATTGTTACTATTAACATTTACATAGTATTTTTAGGGTTTCACACATATTATTGCTTCTAATTTTAAGATCATTTGGAGAGGTAAGTAGGGAGCTCAGTGAACCACTTAAAGTCACTTTTTGGTGGCAGAACAAGGACTTAATCCTGAGTCCTTCAGATTCCAGGAAAAAGTGTAGGTTTTTGCATTTTTGTAGCATTATAAGCACCAGCAGTTAGGAGGCTTGGTTTCTTATTCAGCATATATGCCTTTGATCTTGGAGAGATCACTTAACTTTAATGTTTTGTTAGAATAAAGATTATTTGATTTCTAAAGCCATTTTCAGCTTTATTTACATAGAGAAGTTCATCCCCCCAAAAGAGAGTTGGAAGCCTTCTTAATGTACAGCTTGATAAACTGATCTAAACTAAGTTGTAACACTGGGATTTTTTTTCTGTTCAGTATTGTTCTCTTTTTCCTATTGTACTCAGTCTTCCTCTAGTCCTAGACCACAAGAATTCCTTTTTTATCTGTGGGTAATATTTACAATTCTTGGTATTTTGTGTCTATTTATTCAGTGGACATGGGCTCTTATAGGTAGCTCAAAAAATTGTTCTGTTCACTGAGTCCCTTGACACATATTGACTTGCTTAATCTGTAGATGGTAGTTAGAAGGATTAAGCCAAGTGTTAGGTGTTAAAGTGTCTAGGAGACACAGTTCCTGTCATACTGCCATTTAGAGTGTAAGCTAAGAAATTATGACTCGGAAAGGTACTTACTTGCCCAAATGTATACTGCAATTAGGTGCCAGAACCAAGGGTTGAAAGGTCTCTTTAAACCCCAAAGCCTGTTCTTGTTTTGTCATTTCACTGTTGTGTTTTTCCAAACAGCTATTTACTTTAAACCATCGTTGTGAAAGCAATCCTTAATGGTCAGAAAGAACATCGAGGATATTAGATTAGCACAGATCTGTTACTAGTAATTGAAAAGCAGCCAGCTGTATCCTCCTCTCATGTGTTCAGTAATCTTTGCATATGAAGAACACAGTGTGATTTGCCATTTTTTTAGTAGTGGTTATAAACATTAATAGCACTAATTCCCAGTAAGTTGGTAGAGGAAAACTTCTAAATTTTGCATTTAAGTATTTTTAATGCTTGTTTGTACTGTATGGACCAACTCCACATGTGTGTTCTCCTAAATTTATAACTAAACATATGCTTTGTCTTTTGAGGTTTTTTCCTTCTGTTATTTTTACATCTTGAAAAATGCATTTAAACATTCAAAATATAATAAACTGTTTAAAATATTTTGTCCCATAGCATGGCTTTTATCTAAAATGAGCGGATGTTCTTAATGTATCACACTTAACCTGTACATTTCAGTACTCAATGGGAATTTATAATCAAGTATTTGTATTAAAGCACATTACGTAACAAATTTATAAAAGTAATTTTTCTGTAGATGTTGTAGGGTGAAAACAGGGATGGGACTCTGGGGAAAGTTTTAATAATGTGAAAGTCATGAAGCTAAGAAGTAATCTTTAAAAAGGAGCCCTTTCTTTTATCAAACTGTGATCTCTGTCAAATTAGGTAACACCTAAGTAGTTTGACAATTTTCTAGAATTAATTAGTTGTGCTATAAAGAAATCAGTTTGTACTATTTGAAGCTAACTAGTTTTGGAAAACATGAAATGTCCCTTTAAGACACTAATAAAAGATGTTTTTGTGAGTGGGAGAAGGAACAAGCAATTTAGTAGATTTTTAGATTTAAATAAAATGAGGTAATTCATTACAATCAATTGTTCTCTTCATTTTTTTATTATGTTATAAAATATGAAATTGGGAAGTTAGTAACAATTAGGGAATTTAAGTGCTTAACTTAAACACTTTTGTCTCTGACAGATTCCCCTCTCATGTTGCTCCCTGATCCTGTCCCTCTGCAGTATTTATTCTTGTCAAGTTTTATTGTGTAGATCCATCATTGCTCTGTAATAGCAATGATGTTTTTATGATCTCTGTTCAGTTGGGGTGCCAGAAATGTTAGGTATGTTGCTTAGTTACTTTAGGTTTTCTTATGGTTACAATTTCTAGGATATTTCCATAGCACTCATTGAAGGAAATATCACTAAATTAAGAGAGAGATGAAGAAAGGAGGATTTTTGTTTTCCTTTATCATCTTCCCAAATTTCGTTGCTTTTCTACTTTCTCTCTTAAACAAAATGTGGAGTACTTTCCCTACATTGTGATTTAGAAAGTAAGTGAACTAAACTTTCTGATTTTTTGTTAATTTATTCCAAGTTCTTCTGTGCTTCTGAATTTTATCTTACAGGTATAATTGAAGTCCTCAAAGGAATGCAAGAAATAGGAGTAAATCCTGATCATGAAACATACATAAGTTACGTGTTTCCATCCTTTGTTAGTATAAAGTCAGCTCGTGCTGTTTTGCAGGTAAGTACAAGTGTGGTTTTAATTCATAATTGAAGAGAATATTTTTCCTTCCTCCCTAATGTTTAGTGGTAACCAAAAAAAAAAACGGAAAGTCATTAAGCTGAGCTCTAAGAATGATTGTGTCTGTGTACAGATTTCTAAAGCTTTCTAACAATATTGATCAATGTAATATCTGTAGTGGTTAAACTTAAAAAACTTAAAAAAGATAAAGCAGTGCTTTTTTTGTGGGTTGAAAGACAATATGCCAATGTCAAAAAATTAAAATAGTAATTTGCTCCATAATCCCACTCTACAGTGCACTACAGTTCTCGGTTTTGAATACTACTTTTCACTTCTGTATGAGTTTTCATAACACACTCTGTATAGTCACTTTTTAAAAAATATTCTTTTGTTTTGACTCCAAAGCATGATTTTCCTACCTAATACCTCCTGTCCCTACCAGAATTGGCATGGCATTTAGGAGGGGCATACGAAGAAATCGATTTGGGTGTAGTACATTGGATCAACAAGGGTTGCACTTTCCGTTTTCAAAACAAAGTGCTGTATAACTAGGAGCAACATGGCAGAGCACCAAATACTTTATTAAGGAATATTTGGTTCAAAAGCTGTTTCCTAGGTGGTTCACATAAAGCCTTGATTTTTCTAAACTATTGTTAGAAATCTTTTCTTAGAAATAATTACAGTCCTCTTAAAGGTAGAGGTTTTGTCTTGAATGTCTTTACTTCTCTTCCTTGATTACATAGTGAGTATTTTGAGCCTGCTATACATATTTTACTGTTTAAAAATATATTTCAAGAAGTAATTTTCCCATATATTCTTATTTCCCCAAAACCTACTTTTTCACTTGGTGCCTTTCCATTATAGTATATTATTCCAGTTATTTTTTATGCTTGCATGCTGTTTTATTATATGGATATACCATGATTTATTTTTTATTCATTGCTTATGGCCGGTTAGGTAGTTTTTAATATTGTGCTATTATGCAGGGGTTGAATAAAAATACTTGAGCTAAATTTTGGCTTATATTCTTAAATTATTAAACAAATGATGATGTTGGGACAAGTGATTAATCTTTCAGAATTTAGTAAAATTAAATTTGATCTTTACCTCACTGTATGCCCCAAGATTAAGGCATTGGATTTTTGTTTTGTTGTGAATGAGAGACTTGTTCTAGTATCTTTAATAGTAAACTCATTCTAGGCACTCTAAGCGTAATAGATTATCTGAATTTGAAAATAAACTTAATATGGGATGTTGTAATTCCTTCTCATAGCTTTCGCTCAAGTTCAGTTACTCATTTTATATAGTGTTTTAGAAAATAACTTTTTAAATGAAGGATTATCAGATAATGTGATGGAATGAAATGAGAAAACAGGAAATTGGAATTGCATATCAAAATGTTTTTAGCTGAGGCACATTATCATTGAAATATACTTTATTCCTAGGAAAATGGATGTCTACCTGAAAATAATATTTTTTCTCAAGCTGAATTGAGAAGTGAAGCCGTAAATGGAAACTTAGACTATATTTTATCATTTTGTAAGTATGTAACATTAGCAGTAAATTTGACAGGTGTTGTTTCAGTTATTGTTGAGAGCATAGAGGGGCAGTTCATGCCCTCAGTGCCTACCATAGGGCAATTTAAGGTAAGTCCCTTGAAAGCAGGGGTGTGTTTATATGTTTTGTTTAAGTCAGGCTTGGTAAGACAGTTTATGAATTGAACTTGTGGATAATCTGGAAGTAATTTTTAAGGTTAAGAGGACCTTGGACATAACATGATAGTAGGTTGGACTGAGGACCCAGAAGACTTGGTCCTTTTTTTTATAATTAAGCTCCTGATTATGGGACCTGGAAGAGCTCTCTTTACCTCTCTTTGCTTCATTTTCATGAACTGGAGATCATGTCTGTCTACCTTGTGGGAGTTGTTGTGAAAATCATATAAGATACTATTTCTGAAAGTGTTTTCTAAACTAACACCTATTATAGCCTTAAGTTCCATGAAGACATCTCCCAGTCCTCATTAACAAAAGCACAGCAGATGTTTACTAAACACTTAGAAATGCTAGGGTGCTTTGTAATGTTTATCACATGTTAATAAAATGACCTCCATTGATAGATGAAGAGATGAAGAAAGGCATAGAGAAGTTGATGTGCTCAAAATTAGTGATTGAGCCAGAACCAAGATCTTTTAACTTTAACCTTATTCTCTTCATCATACTACATTTTAGTAAATAAGACAGTTCTTAAAAATCTTAAGTTATTTTTGCACATATCCTTGATGGTACTTGGTAGTTTTTCAAATATTGTGAAAAAAAAATTAAAAACAAGAGAACAAACTTCAATTTCTGGCCCTCTAAAATGTTGCTAAACTCTGATTAATGTGTATTCAAATTGTATATGTGGGAGCTTTGTAAAAACTAGATTATAGATATATTTTACCTGTTATGTGACTTAAAATAGTTCATTGTAATACTGTAAGGGAAGGGCAAAGTGTTCAGTATAAAATTAGTGACTGTGAGAGGTGTAGTTATTTTGAATTGAAGGTTGGGCATTAATGCTGGCTGCTGAGTGTATTGATTTTACTTCCACTCTATATAATATATAGGTTTTCTATACTGACAAGATGAAAACAGAGAAACAGTAGAGGAATCTGGGTGCATGCAGTGCATACACGAGAGCTGCCTTTTCCCTTTATCATACCATCCGTTCCACTTCATTGTCAACCTCTTGATTTTTCAGACTTGTTTGTTGCTAAGGAAACTAGATGATTTTTGTCAGCAGTCTTCAGCTTGCTGAGATGTTTCTGGTCACCTTTGTAATGAACACAAACTTAACAGTGTTCTCTAAAATGCCAGTTTGAATACTATAAAGATAAATTTTCAAGAGGTTGTTAGTTAAATTTGAGAAAAAAATTCTAGGAACTGTAATACTGAAGAGTATCTCTGCTCACTCCTTTCAGTGCTCTCCCTTTCCACTCTGATTTATAAGTCTTTGAAAAAGAGTTAGTTCGATAATGGTTGGTATTTGCTGTAGGCAGCTCCTGGGTATGCACTTTGGTTACTACAGCACACGAATGGCAGGTAGTAGAGAAGAGTAAATGACTTATCTTGATTGAGTTTGTGGAGTAGTAGGAGACAGTTTCCTACTTGCGTTAGTAAGTATGGAAAATGAATTTGATCAAGCAAGTTAAAGGTTGCCAAAAGGCATGTAGGTGTGTCTACTTTAAAATTCCTTGAGTGACTAAATGTAGGTCATTTTTAAATGATTGTTGAGAGTTTCAAATACTGTAAAACCACTGAGAAACGTACGCTTCTTGTGAAGGGATATAATTGCTAATCTAAAACAGTTCTCCTAATGTGTGTGGGTAAAATTTTATTCATATATAGGAGAGATGAACAAACCCTAAGATCTACTGTGACTTTTTGCTTGAGTTTTTTTTTTTAAGTTAACCAGTTATCTTTAATCATCACCTAAACTGTATTTATTAATTCTGTCTTTAGAATTTGCCTCCACTATGAGTTTCTGTCTAATTCCATCCATTTTGGACCATTCAGTAGCTACATTACATACATACTGAAAAGAGTAAATCAATTACTTAAAATATGGCATCATCTTAATACTGTGATAGGGAAAATAAATCGAGGAGGTGCCTACTGTGGTTCCATCCCCTGCTAGTTATGACAAGGGTTATGTGAAGAATCAGTATTTTTGTACTGAAGCAAATCAGGCTTACAGTGTCAACATTGAAGCGTACAGATGGTAGACTGTTAAATGTCAAAATGAGTCCTAAAGAAAACATGCTCAAAAAAGTGAAAGATCAGTATAAATCAATGATGTAGCAGAGACAAATACTTATTTTACTTTGACTTTGGGTTGTCACTCTTGCATGAATGCAGGTCACTGATCATAGTGGAAAGTTGATGAGAAAGTGTGAATGATTCAACAGAACCCACTACCACTTTCAGAAGAGCACTTTTCCCCCTGTCTGTTGTAAAGGACACAAGTCCTGTAGGGTGGTCACAGTCTCTCCCTTGGTAGTACCACGTCGGCCAGTAACATGCAGCTTTGATAGGTGTACCAGATTGACTTAGAGGCTGATAGGTTATGGCTATTTCTATGAAAGACTATAAATTCATTAGTTGTATACATGAAAATGAAGTGAAAATATTTTAAAAGGGTAGCTTATATTGCAAATATGTTTTAGTGCATTATGTAGTTAAAATTTTGTATGAAAACATTTCCATTTAAAAAATAAAATCTCCAAAATGAAAATTAGAAGATATTGGTATAAATGTGTTTCCAAATAAGTTGATAATTTAAATTTTTTGTTTTTGGTCTGGAACTTGATGATTATTTTCTTTTTCAGTGGAATCAAATACGTCACCTCTCTCATTTAATACTTGGAGAGGCAGTCTAATTCTAGGCTTTAAGAGGTAAGATGATCACCTTATATAATGTTTTTTACCTGAAATATGGACTGATTTTTTCTTTTTGAGGAACGATACACATATTTTTATCTTCCCAATCTTGTAGTATGCTAGTTACCTGAAATAACCTTATCTGTTTTATTCTTCCTACTGATTAGTTGAATTGAGTTCAGGCAGCCTTTTATATCTTTTCCAAGAAATACAGTTTATATCTCTCAAGGATAAGGTTATTGTCTATATAATTACACTGCCAATATCACTCCTAAAAAATCAGCAACAATATAATATCATCTAATACACATAGTCCATGTTCAGATTGTTCCAGTTCTAAAAATTACCTTTATAGCTGTTTTACTTTTTGATTGAGGATTCAGTTAAGTCCACACATTGCATTTGTTTGCTGTCTCTTTATTAACTTTTAATCCAGAACAATTCTCCTACCTTTTATCATCTTTTATGACACTCCGGTTTTTGAAGAATGCAGGCTACTTTCTCTTGAGAATGTCCCTCCCACATTTTGTATTTTTCTGATTTTTTTATCCCTCATAATCAGACTCAGAATTGAACATTTTTAGCAAGAATGCTTCACGGGTGATAGGCATTTCTTATTACATCAAGAGGTACAGTGTTAGGCATCCAGTATTTGTGCCATCAGCTAAGTTTGATTATGGTAGTAACCCCCATGTCTCTCCCTTGCAAAGGAACCTCAACCCTTTTGTAATTAGTAAGAAGTCTTCGGGATGGTACTTTGAGACAGTGTGTCTGTCCTGTTTCCCAGCACCTTTCACTCAGTGGTTTTATAAGCCATTGATAATCCATGTTGAATCAGTTGTTCACAGTGGTGGTTGCAAAAGGATGAGGTTTTAATTTTGTTGTCCTTTCTATATTTACAATTTTAATGACTTTTAATATTAATCCCAGTAATTTTTAGTCTGTTTGTTGGCCTTCTGTAGACACCTCCAGAACCTCCATTGTAGGCAGGAAGAGGTAGAATAGGCAGGTGAGGGTGTCTGTGTTCTGCCTTTCCTTTGGCCAGTGCAGTTCCACTCATCTCAGTAATAATTTTATGTAAAGTCAAAAAACAACAGCAAAAAAAACAATTTTTGTGCCTTTAAAAGTAAAGTATGAAAAATACAGAATACACAGTCAAGTAGATGCTGGTAGAGCCAGATTTTTTAAAAAGAACCGTAGTGCATGATGCAGTAAAATACAGTAAAATTTTCATATATTTGTCCTTGGAAAAGGACTTGAAAAGGTTTTTCATATGAACTTCCATGTTGTGGGTATTTCTTTCTTTAACTTCACTAATGTTGTATTTTTTATTCAGTTTGAATGGCAGTTGTTATTTTTCACAAATCCGAGACTTCTTAGAGTACTTGGACTATAAAGTTGATCTAATGTGATGGGAATAAACAAGTTGTGTATTCTGAGGTACTGAGGTCAGCCACTGAGCTTCTGATGGCTTAATAAACAGAGCTTCTTCTCGTACTGTAACTGTGTCTAATGGCTGTTTTTTCTCTGTTTTGCTTTTTAATTTTGTATTATTTCTGCTGTAAGATTTTCTTGTTGTCATTCTTCCAGTATGTTTTCTTTAAGTAACCTATACACAAATAACTTGCTGTTTCTGATTTATTGTGGGCTAGGAAATTAGGTAATGAAAGTCAGTCATTGTAATTTGGAAAAATAAATGGCTCTAAATAAGGGCATGCAATGATCTTTGCTGTTATTTTGGGACAAAGATTTTATAGCAGATATTTGATTATTAGAACATGAGCTTCGTGTTTGTTTGGCTTGATGCACTGTCTTCGGCACCTAGATTAATACCTGGCACATGAACAATGCTGTTGCATTTATTACTGAGGCCTTATTTTCTGCCTCTGTTTTTAAGCATTCCCTTTAATTCAATAAATATTTATTGTTGAGATCAGAGATGTTGGTCGGGATCAGATTGTGAAATATTTTAAATAGCATGAAAGAACTTGTCCTTAATTCTGAAGAAAGTAGACTAACTTGCTCAGTTGTGGATGGAGGTGTGGCTGAGGCAGAGATAAGTTTAGAATGTATTTTAATGACAGACATCGTATTTTTCATTCCTAGAAATTCAGCTTGGGTTTTTTTTTTATATCTTCCTTATCTCTTTAACACACTCATGCTTTTTTCTTCTTTCTTGACTGTATAGCGATATTAATGATAGATCTACTAATTCTATCCTTTGTATCATTTCTGGATCTCCTTCTATTGATTAACTTTTTTCCGTCGTGTGCATCACTGCTTTTTTGTGATTTCAGGTTGGATTCCTAGTGTGGATTTAATGCTGGCAGATACGAAATTGTTGTATTCTTTTAAATATCTTTGAGCTTTGTTCTGAGACAGTCTCGAGTTAAGCTACTTGGAAGAGCTTTCTTAGAGCTTGCTCTTAATACTTTGTTAGGCAGTACTAGAGCAGCCTTTAGACTAGGATTGTTCCCACTAAATTAGTTTAGCCCTGCTCTTGAAGTAGTGTCTGGCTGAGGACTTCCTGCTAGCCCATGTATTTTGAAATTATTGTGAATCTGAACTATTTGAGTCCCTGTGTGAGTTCTGGGAATTGTCTTTTTCAGAGGCTCTGAGGTTTCAGGTGGTTTTCTAGGCTTCACATTGTTTCCTCACTCCCATGTGATTAGGAGGACAACCCTCTGCAGATTTCTAGAGCACTATCTCTGTGAAGGTCTCTCCTTTCTGGTACTCTGCCCTATAAAAATAAATTTTAAGTAGTCCCTTCCAGGAATGTATTTTAAATGTGTAGGTTCTAAAACTATATTATGTTGATGAATTTTTCTTATTGTAGGTATAGAAAAGCTTTAGGTTGTGGTAATTTGTCATTGTTCATAAGAATATGTGCATAATTTGAAGTATTTGTGACTAGAGGTGATTTCTTTTTTCCCTTCTACCCCCCAAATTTCTTAAAATTCAAAATGCAATTGATGTTTTATGATCCATTAGCTTGGTGTCAATGGGTCTCTTAGGTCTTTCAATAGCATGTATATTTTTAAATCCTTTGTCTGTACATTCAGTACAACTACTGAAACAGTCACCTATCATGTGCTTCTTGGGGGCCTGTTGTATTCTGGCAACTTTAGAATTAGCTAAGTGAGTAGGAGAAAACTATTGGTTTGCATTCTCAATAGAGTCTAAATTAACTACCTTCAGCTTCTTTAAAGATTAGCACATTAGAGATTCATTTAAATTATTCATAAGAAACTATAATTATAGTGTTAATATTACTCTTGAATGATAATTTAAGAAGTTGTAGAACATTAAAGAGATATTGTAGTCACTTTAGCTAATTCTAAGGGAAATTCGGATATGCATTTCAATATTGGAATGCAATTTTTGGAATAGTTACCTACCTTTACTATAACCTACCTATTAGTGGTTGGTCAAGGTCTATAAGGCAATAATTCCTATAGCATGTGTTCTGTAATCCATAGGCCCAGATTACCATTTTGTGTTATCCCACAATATTTTTGAAACACTAACACTTTTCTTCATAACTTTTGAGAGTTGTGTTTATGTGGTAACATAGTATTTCTGTAAGCTGATGAGTTCAAGGAATGGTCACTAATTATCAATCAAGTGTAATGCCATTGTAAAGTTATCCAATTTATAAATTAAATTATCAGTTAACAGGTAAGCAAAATTATTTAAATTCAATGCTGCTTAGTTAGGGTGAGATTATTCAAGATTATTAGGGAATTTTTACTTTTAAACTTTTTTTTAATAAGTCTACTTTTAAGAGTATTTTAAAGGGCATTTAGATCTGATTGATAACTGATAAAGTTAGTAAATTCTTATGTCAAATCCAGGGCAAGAAGATGTTTAGTATGAATAGGTTTTTTTCCCTCCTAACAATAGCACTAGCTGAACAAAGTTCAAGTGAGAAAAAAAATAGTATACATTTTATATATTACTAAAAAGTCCAGCACCAGAAACACTGAATCATTCTAAGAGACAAAATGTCACTGAAGCTAGTTCAAAACTTGGCTGGGAATATTACGTATCAAAAAGAAATGTTTCAAAGTTGGCGTGGAGGTATTAAAGTCTTTGTAGTCCACAGAAGAAGAGTTCTGTGATATAAGGAGGGAATTTCTGACCCAGTGGCAACAGTCTGCACTTGATGAGTGGGAGTTTGTACCATTGGAGTGTGGTGCTGCTTTTTATATGTTTAAAAAGTTGAAGTTTCTGATGTTAGCCCTATCCAACTCACTAAGTTAAGGTATTCTTTTCAGTCAGCCAGTGAGGCTCCCTCCCATTCATGACATTTTTACAGGGAAAGGGAAGTACTTCATGAACTACAACTTGTAAGTGCTCAGAAAATACCAAGGGCTGGGGCTGCAAGATAGACATAATTCAAGGATGAATAGTAATCTTGCCTCACCAGAAAATAGGAAAGCAACTGCAAACTAGTCTTGATAATTATGAATGTATAGAGAAGAAAGTACTCTATCTTTCTACCAACGTTAGGTGGGGAAGGGATGGGTCAGGACAAGATATACAGAGAAGGTTCTGAGCTGAGTGTTAAGGGATGAGTAAGAATTTGTCTAGGGAATTCCAGGCAGAGACACTTAAGTATGAGAGAGGAGTGCAGTTGGCATCTGAAGGTAGATTGGTGTAATGGCAGCTCAGGAAACAGATAGTGGCAAGAAATAAGGCTGAAGTGGTAGCCTGGGCTCTCATTCTAAGTAAGTTCTAAGGTTTGGACCTTGAGTCATAGCTGTGAGCCATTGAAATATTTACATAATGAAGAGAAGATTGATAGTGGATATTTGAAGGGAGAGAGGTTGCAGGTAAGGGTAGGTGGATGAACAGGACGACGTGAAGAGATGATCAGCAGTTTGTGGGATCCTCTGAGATGCCTTGTGAGTTGCCTGTGGGACTTCAGGTGAAGATGCTTTGCTTATTAGGTTTCCTTTCCTCTTCTGTGAAACAAGGAATTTTAATACCTGTATCTGCAGGATTGATTGTCTTAAAAATTTTTTAAATGTAATGTGCTTGCAACCTAGTAGAGAAATTGCTTTTGAGGAACAGAGAGGGAAGGAGAATTTCTGAAAGAGATTTTGAGTAGTATCACTGGGAGACTGACAGAGAATGATTAGTAACAATACAGACCTCAAAACTTACAGGGAACCAAAACAGAAAGTTGACTTTTGAGTTGAGGTTAATGGTCATTTTAGTAAAAGTACTTTGAGTAGAGGTTTGGGGCCAGAGGACAGATTACAGTGGATTAGGGAGTGAACATTCAGAGAAGTGTTAATTAATCTTAACAAAAGCTTAGTTTTGAAAGATTCTGTGTGTATTTTTGTATTTGTTTTATTTTGTTTTTTTTGTTAACTTGAGCTGTCATGAATCTTCACATTCAAAGTAGTGCTTTTAGTCCTTTTCCATATTGTTCTACATATATGTGCAATATAGAAAGTTTATCTCCATGCCTTCTCTAGGTACAGGCTTACTGCATTTTATTGCACTTCACAGCTAATTGTATTTTTTTAGAATTTGAAGGTTTGTGGCAATCCTACATCAAGCAAGTCTATCAGTACCAATTTCCCAAAAGCCTTGCATTTCTGGCACATGTATTAATTTCTGGCACTTTGTCACTATTTGTTAATTCTTGCAATATGTCATACTTTTTTATGATGATAATTACATGTTATGGTGTTCTGTGATCACTGATATTTGATGTTACTGTTGTACTTGTTTTGGAGGACCACAAACAACACTTACATAAGATGGTGAACCTAAATCCATAAATGTGTGTGTTCTCACTGCTCCACCACCAGCCGTTCCTCATCTCTCCCTCTTCTCAGGCCTCTCTCTTTTCTGAAACACAGCCATATTGAAATTAGGCCAATTAATAAACCTGCAGTGGCCTCTAAGTGTTCAAGTGAAAGGAAGAGTCTCAGATCCTTCATTTAAATCAGAAGCTAGAAATAATTAAGCTTAGTGAGGAAGGCATGTTGAAAGCCAGGAGAGGCCAAAAATTAGGCCTTTTGTGCCAAACAGTTGACCAGGTTGTGAATGCAAAGGGAAATTTCTTGAAGGAAATCATAAGTGCTCCTCCAGTGAACACACACATAATACGAAAGTGAAACAGTCTTATTGCTGATGAGAAAGTTTTAATGATCTGATTAGAAGATCATACCAGCTACAATGTTCCCTTAAGCCAAAGTGTAATCCAAAGCAAGCCCCCAACTCATTTCAGTTCTGTGAAGGCTGAGAGAGGTGAGGAAGCTGCAGAAGAAAAGTTGGAAGCTAGCAGAGTTGGTTCATGAGGCTGAAGGAAAGGCTGTTTCCATAACATCAAAGTGCTGGTGAAGCAGCAAGGGCTGATGTGGAAGCTGCAGCAAGTTATCCAGAAGATCTGTAAGATCATTAATGAAGGTGACTGCACAAAACAACAAATTGTCCATGCAGACAAAACAGCCTTCTACTGGAGGAAGATGTCTTCTAGGACTTTCATGGAGAGGAGAAGCCAATATCTGGCTTCAACGCTTCAAAGGACAAGCTGGCTCTCTTGTTAGGGGGTAATGTTTCTGGTGACTTTAAGTTGAAGCCAGTGATTATACACCATTCCAGATATCCTAGGTCCTTAAGAATTATGCTAAATCTACTCTTCCTGTGTTCTCTAAATGGAACAACAAAGCTAAGATGATAGCAAATCTGTTTATAACATGGTTTACTGAATATCTTAAGCCCGCTGTTTAAGACCTGCTCCGAAAAAGATTCCTCTTAAAATATTACTGCTCATTGACAATGCATCTGGTCATCAAGAGCTCTGATGGAGATGGACAGTGAGATTAATGCTGTTTACATGCCTGCTAACTCAACTCAAGATCCATTATGCAGCCCATGAATCAGAATAATTTTGACCTTCAAGACATTATTTAAGAAATAACATTTCATAAGGCTATAGTTGCCATAGATAGTGTTTTCAGTGGTGGATCTGGGCAAAGTAAATCGAAACCTTCTGGAAAAGATTCACCATTCTACATGCCACTAGGAACATTTGTAAGAACATAATTAAGTCTTCTTCAAGTAGATTGTATGTTTGGGCTAACTACACAAAGCTTCTAGACATTAAATTTACAAAGCTTAGAAATAGTATAAGACTATAATCATTGGTTATTGTTTCATAAATTTTTTCATTAAAAATTTGAGCTGTCCTTTTTGCTTTCTTTGAAATAATTTCAGATTTATAGAAAATTATAAGAACGTTGAAGAATTCTTGTATACCCCATTTGCTAAGTTTTAGCATTTGCCACATTATCATTGTTCATTCTCTTCATTTATTTTATCAATCTGTGTATACACACACAAATACAGATACATAAAATTTATTCTTTTAGGGCTATTGGGGCTTAGGTTGCATGTATCGTGACCCTTAAATATGTCACTATGTAATTCCACAGAATAAGGCTATTCTTTTATGCAGCCATGGCACAGCTAAAAAATTCAGGAAAGTTAACACTGATGGAATACTTTTTGTCTAATATAGTTCATGTTCTAGTTTTAACAATTATTATTATTTTTGTATTTTTCCACCTCTTGTCCAGAAACCAATTCAGAGATGGATGTCGTCTTTTCTCTTTAAAATTCTGCAATTTGGAGCAGTCCTTCAGCCTTTGTCTTTTATGACATTAACATTTTTGGAGAATATAGGCCAGTTAGTTTATGGAATGTTCCTCATGATGGTTCCCCATGACTAGCTTCAGGTTGTACATCCCTGGCTGGAATACCACAAGAGTGATACTCTGTTGGAAATTAAATCTAAAAACACATAATGTCCTACAGCATCTCATTAATGATGTTAATTTTGTTCACTTAGTGAAGATGTTGATTTCTCTATTGCATGGTTTCCATCTTTACTATTACAAGCAATATACAGTCTGTGGGCAAACACTTTTGAGACCGTACAAACATCCTGTTCCATTAGACTTGGACCCTCAGATTTAGGATGGTTCTGAATGATTGTTGCCCAAACTAATCTTTATTTTGATAGTTCCAAGTGAGAGTCAACCTTTCTAAATTACCTTGTCCTGAGAATTCAACTTGACTTTGGAAACATTGCTAGTGCATTTTAACTTAAATATTTCTTGACACTCTCGATTTATTTTTAATCCTTTGCTGCCCTCTGCAGGTCCATGAATGTAAATCTTTGGAGCAAGGTAAGCACTCCTGCTATTGCAAATTATAAGGTGAAATACAAAAAACCATTAAGATGAAGAGTCATAATAACTTCACCCTTTTTTTTTTATTAAAGTGTCATTGATATACAACTTACGATGGTTTCACATGCCCAAAGTATTCACCCATTTTATCAAGCCCTCAGCCCCCCATTACTTGTCTCCTCTGTGCTGTACGGTCGTCCCAGTGACCTGCCTGTGCTGTGATGTGAAGTACAAGCTTCACCCATTTATGATATATTATTATAAGTTAATTAGTTTAGAATTTTGAAGCACTGGTAGTTTTAAAACTATCTTCTTGGAGCATGAAATATGTTATTGAAATGATCCTTGACTTAGTCCTCAATTCTTCATAAAGTTTCCAGCTTTTCCAAAGGACAACTGTTCACATTACTGCCATGACATCTGATATACAGATTTAATAATTCTTATAATGTATACATGGATATGTTTTTAAGTCAATCTCTATATATAGACCAGTTTTAAACTGCTGTCTTTTTTAAAAGTTAAATGCTTTTATGCAGGAAGTACAATTATTGTTTGTATTTGTAGCTTAATAAAAACCAAAATAGACATTATTGACTGGAATTCCCAGTTTAGACATTTTTTAAAGTCTAAATTTCATTTAATTATGTTTTTTGTATTACTTGCACTACCATTCAGGCTATATATATCTAATTATAATACATGGTTGTGATACATATATTTAGAAATAATTTTTTGGTGAGAAAGCATTTTCATTGGTTTATTCATTAAATGTGTCTGTTCAAACCTTGTGTTAAGTGTATCTGTTTTATATCTAATACGTGGCTGTCACTTCTGGTAGAATTTATTGTCTATATTCTACATGTGTCTGTGATGGTTAAAAAAACAGTTTGTAGGTGAGAATTGTTTTATTTTGCTTTGTTTTTGACAGCTTCTACCTTAACTATCCTTTGAATTGCCATTAACTGCAGCATGATATTCACATAGAGTGAAGTAGTTTATGGTCAATTTTGCCTAATTCCATATTAGCAAATAAATAGTAGTAAAAGTAGCTGCAGTTTCAGTTGCTAACACTTAACAGTATGTAGCAGGCAAAGAGCATATAAGTTCAGTTGTAGAATACACAAGAAGTAGTTGAGAATTCCTAACTCATATCACTTTAGAAGACAATTCTGTGCTGTTGTTCTTAGTATCTTCAATCCAAGGATGTATAGTCATAGACTGTGTTCAGAAGTTGTAAGTCAGTACTATAGGTTTTGTAATTATTTTCATGATAAAATATGTTTGGATTTTTCCAACTATAGAATTTTGCCAGCAGAATTAATATTGAAGAATAAATATTGTGTATGTCTTTTAGTGTTTGTGTATTGATAAGAATCCATGAGAACAACAACCCATTAGAACTTTTGATCCCTTTTGTTACAATGCCATTAAAATGACTGGGACTGGAAAAATGTCTGTGGAAAAAACTAAAAAAAAACATTGATTTACTTAGTGGTCCAGGATATTTTACTTTATTATTTCTCTAGTACTTCATTTAAAAGGAGGAAACTTATCCAATTTCAATAAGACCCAAAACAGTATGATGAAAAATAATACTGGTTGATAATGCCTATAAGCTATTTCCTATAACAACTCATTTAAAACAATATATAAACAAGTCAGTTTAGAGGCTTTCTTAGCGACATTTCATAAAACATTGCAGTTTTCCTTCAACATGGATTTGTTTTGGTTTTGTTTTTTAAAGACAAATCTATTATTTAACAACAAAACAGTCTCCTTGGCAGGTGGGGGTGGTGTTGAGTTACTGTGATATAGAATAATACTTTACTGGGGAGAGGCTTTATTATTTCAAGAATTCAATTTCAGATTGTATTTATTCTTGTTTGCTTCTCTTGCTGCAATGTACGCATTTTCTGTCTTACCAGATAACAGAACTGTTATACAAGGACGGATGTAATTGCCAGGATCCTTCAGGACCAATGGGTACCATTTCAATTTCGATGATTGTAACTTATCCACAAATCCATTCTTCTGTGTAATGATGGGCTAGAAGGATTACAGCAATAAACATTTTCCTTTTGAAAGTGAAATTTGAAAACATTTGGTTATAAATCTCTATGTTGATAACCACAACATTTTGAGAGCTGTGAGGTGTTTTGGTTTTATCATAATTATTTTTTTTTAAGGGTTGGGAGGCCTTTTCAGATATTGAGGAAATGCTTTTTATAGCGCCTATGAAAATAAGTTTAAAATCAGTATCCTTAGGGTTTATGTGATTTTAATGTTTTGCAGGTGTAATTTTAAATATACGTAATAAAGAGGTCCTGTAGATTTTTTCCACTTAAATATATTGCTCAAAATACATTAGTATGTCATTTAATGATTTTTTTGTTCATATAATGAAGCCTAGAATATATGGTTTTCTGTAAGAAGGTACAGTTCTTTAAAGTTCAAATTTTCTATCCTAAGCATTAAGACACAGCCCTATACATTTTATGCTTGAATACATAGGAAAATTACTGTTGTTACAAAACATCTTTGTTAATCTTGGTTTTTCATTGGCTAATAGGCAGCTCTCCACAGGATTACTGTATCTGCTTATTAAAATTATTTAACTTTATGTACTCAACACTTAACAATCCTTTCTAATTTTATGTGTTTCCTTAAATATTGCCCACAAAACAAATCAGTATAGAAATGTGTGTAAGGCATTTATTTATTCTCACTACTTGTGATTTGGACAGGAAAGGGGTAAGGCCTTGGGCAGGACCACTTCTGTCACAGAGTGGTGGAAAAAAATAGATTGAAGTAAGATTCAGTACCGAAAAGCTGTCACTCGGTCTGAAAATAATTAATATTCCTTTCACTCACCAGTTAGATATGTGCTCCCAAACCACATAATCTCTATGCCTCAGTGATCATTGTTGCCATTTCAGAGCCTCTCATCAGGGTGACATCTCACACCAAAATGATTTCTTATAAATTAATCTTGATAACATGACAGTCTCAGTAATTTTAGTGGAATGCTTTCTCTTGTTTTTTTCCACAGAAGCTGTTGGCTATTTTCTTTATAACTTGATTGACAGCATGAGTGACTCAGAGGTACAGGCCAAGGAGGAGCATTTGAGACAATACTTCCATCAGCTGAAGGAGATGGTACCATTTCATCTTTTGCTATATAATGCCTGTCCTGCCTGACATGTGTCTATTAGATTTGAAATTGCTGCTTTTAAGTACAACTAGACCACTTCTCAATGACATACATGAGTTGGAGACTTAAATTATGTCTAAGATAATTTCTGTTAGACAAATTTCAGTTTAGTTGTCTAAAACTCAGGGTTTTTTTTTCCTCCCATCCCTTTGCACAGAATGTAAAAATTCATGAGAATATCTACAGAGGCATTCGTAATCTACTGGATAGCCACCATGTTCCTGAATTGATTAAGGTGTGTGTGAAATAGTAATCAACTTTTTTAAGTGCTTAATTTATATGTAAAAGCATGTTAAAATTTTATTTAAGTATGATGTTTTTGGCCCCCAAAAAGTTTATGTGGATGACAACCATTAAAATGAGGCTTTTCATTGATTGTTGGTAAATAACTACTTATATATTAAAGAATCCATGCAAAACATTACAATGGCTAATAAAGTATGAATAATTTCTGTAAAGTGAATAATTAGCGTAAAATGAGGCGAGACTTTCAAAATTTGCTTTTGACATTTGTTGATATATTTTGCCATGTATTTTCTAATTCTAATTTAAATCTCAATTTTAGGATATTTATTTGTTGATTGACAGAGAGAAGACAGACTCCCGAAAAGTAAGTAGGTTTTCTGAGATTCTACCTGCTGTAATAGACACATTTAATGAGAATTCTAGGCTGTATCCTCATAAAACCAGTGGTCCCTAACATTTTTGTCATCGTATACCTCTTAAGAAGTTGGCAAAAGCTGTTACTCACCAGAAAAATCAACATATGTAAGAAAATTGCATGTAATCTTAGGAGCTTCATAAACCTCTGGAGTCCATCCACAGATCCCCAAGTTAATATCCTTGATAGTATTTATGACATTTAGGAAAGATCAGTTTAAAGATAAAAGTGACAAGTGGTGAATATTCTTTTTTGTAGTAAACTTCCTTCTTTTTTTCTTTCCATTTCTGTAGACGATGCAGTCTGCATCATCTGACTTGGAGGCTACACTTGAAAAACTAAAAGCTGATAATCAACCTGTAGAAGATGTCTTAAAGCAGTTCTTACTGGCACTTTGTTCAGAAGAGGTAACATTTGTTTAAATGCTTCAAATATGCTATTAAGGTACAAAATTCTTTACAGATAAAAGTAAGCAAAGCCAAATACAATATTTATGATATTTACAATTGATTATTGTTCAGTATGCCTGTGAAGAATGCAATTAAATGAAAGGTTAACTAATTTCAGCTACACCTTGAATGGCATGTTTTCGGGTTTCTGTAGTTTGTTTACAATAATCTGCAAAGTGAATGATAGTAACAGCTGTGATAGGTTTATCATACATGCCAAATGTCCTTTCAAGCCATGGCTCCGGTCTCTCATATCTAGATTGTCAAGCAAGTGATACATGCAGTAGTCATTTGCAAGTCAAATATTACTAGGTTGTTAATGCAGGGATTGAAATTCCATTTTCCTGCTGGAAAAAAGCTCTTTCTGAGATAAAGGGTCTCTTGCCTTTTTTCAGCAGGCGTCCAGCTGTACTTTGTGTTCATTTTAGTGTTTGTCTGCAATTTGTGGTATGTCAGTAGACTTTTTCAGTTTCGAGTTCAATATGATTTGGTGGTATGCTTGTATTTTTAGGGGAAAAATATAACTGACTTTTAAGATTATAACATGGTACTACTCTTAGATTCTAAAATGTTCCTTCACATTACCTCTGTACCTTCACAAAGACCGTGAGGAACTTTGCAGTGATATATATATTTCTGTGTATGGAAATTGGACTGTGAGTAGGGGCTGACTTGGTACACATTTAATTTGCAAGTCTTTTTTGTAATATAGTACCCAAAGATAAAACATTAAATTTGGCATAGTGGCCTGTTTTGCATTACAGATATAAGCCTTATGTATATATCTTGCCTGCTTTTTAAAAGGTGCATAAAAATACCAAGGAACACAGTGAAATCAGTGACATGAATCTATTTATTTTTAAAGTATTAATAACTTTTTTACACTCTGGACATTAAACCTAGAAATTAAAAATTTTTGCTTTTATATTTCTTATTTTTCACTTTTATCCTTTATTTTAGAACATGCAAAAAGCTCTTGAAATTAAAGCAAAATATGAATCAGACATGACTCTTGGTGGCTATGCAGCTTTAATAAATTTGTGCTGTCGACATGATAATGCAGAAGCTGCATTGAACCTCAAACAAGAATTGTGAGTACTTGGCACTGAAATAAATTATCAACGTTTATGCTGGTACATAGTCCTTGATGGAGCATGTAAATTGAGTATTATTTTTATATAATGTAATCTTTAAGGATTCTTTTCTCTCCATGTTCTCTCTTGAAATTTCATAATATGAGACTGATAACTTATGGCTTGTTTTCAACAAGGAGTTTTTGTTTAAGTGTAAGACATTCTAGTCCTTAAAACCAAGGTTTTTTTCCCCTCATTGTTTATACAACTGCATATCACAACAGTGGTGATGGTAATTATTTTATAAGGCTTATTAAACATCCCATTCTCTTGTATAATGTAGACAAAATTCTGTCCATTTCTCAGGTGTCTTTGGTTTCCCATCCTGATAGATTTATCAAGTAAAAATATGTCTCTTGGCATTTCAATATTCATACAACAATTAAAATCACCTAAAATACCATGAAGCAAAAGAATGTCCTCATTAGTGTCGTTTGCAGATGGAACGATGCAAAAATATTTAGTCCTAGATTTTTACTTTTCACGTTACTTTGGTTATAACTGCATGTGAATTTGTATACAGCTTCAAAAACAAACCTTACCTGAATTGTAGAGACCAGTGTCAATAATGATTCAGACTGTCCAGTGAGTTTTTGAAAAGTGGTAAAATGGATATGCAGTCCTTTTATCAGGTAATCAACTTTTAACATAATATAAATGTGGCTTTAATTTTTAGTGACCGTTTAGATTCTTCTGCCATCCTTGACACCAACAAGTATGTAGGCCTTGTAAAAGTATTGGGAAAACATGGCAAGCTCCAAGGTAAGCCTCAGCACATAAAGGAAATATGTGATGCAAGCATCTTGCCACTGGAATAACATGTGAACTGATATTAATGGTATATCATGTCCTGCAAAGTGCTCCAACACTTTTCATACAAATTTGCATGTGAATTCATCCAGAGCTGCATGGACAGAGTAGGCCATTAGTTTTAATGGATTGGCAAGCTTGTCATTTACATTTGCACAGCTCAGTGCTTTTTGCATTTCTGCAGCTAGTTTTTATTAGCATTGCTGTTTGGGTTGAGTTTGAAGATCATGACTTATGGCACAATTTGCTTATATGCCTGTACTAATGGCTTGGTTTTGCTTAAGAACGTCTGAAGGCTTGAATATAAAATCTATAGACATAACCTTTATTTAAGAATATGAATTTTACAGTAGTCTTTGTCTTTTATCTTTACTTTTAATAACATTAACAAAATGTATACTTTAGTATGTTTTTATTTAGAAGTTTGTGGGGAAAGTCTAGCTGATTATACAGCTGATGTGCATACTCTAATTTTTTCATTGTTGAGATAATGTAAGCCTAATACAATTAGTTACACTTGATAATATATTCTTACTATTTTCTTGTTTCTCAACTTTCTCATTGGACTTTATTTTGAATATTCTTTTTTAGCCTCCTGTCTTCCTTTTATATCTAAAGAAGATTTTAAAAATAATTTTATAGTGAAAAATATATGGGGAAAATATGTGAACATTGAATTTTTTCCTAGCAAGTCTTTCTAACACAGAAAACTCTTTTAAGGATTAGCCTGCTTTTTTAAAGTCACTTTTTTTTTTGTAAAGCGATCAAAACATTTTTGTCTTGTGCAATAGTTAAAAACATTACAAAAATGCACTTATTCCATATCCTAAAATGTTTATTTCTGCCCTCCTAATGAAGCTTAATGAATCTAATGTATTAACATGCAGTCTTTTGGAAAGCTTTCATTGGCTCTGCTTGGCTAATTAGTATCGACATAGCAAACAGGCCCTATCGGTATCAGACCATTAGTCTGGCTGTATATACAGTGTAAACACATCTTTATTATCTGGCCTCCTGACAAGCCATCTGCTGAAGAAACAATGATGTGATTTAGCAGATGTTAGCTCTGAACGATAAAAGCATCCATTTAGGAGGATCTTACAGCTATAGGGCAGATTGTACAGGGTTATGTGGTGCAGAGTGGGCACACAGTCCCTATCTGTAATTTGTAGTCAAAGTTGCAGGGAAATGATAAAACCATGCTATTGTGGATTTATAATTGTAGTCTCGTTTAGAAATGCAAGTAGTAATTAACTTGAAATCGGCATTATACACTAGAATTTACATTCCTGCTGGGCTTGAAATGCTGTTTTAATAGCAGTTTGTTTTCCCTACATGAAATTACCTAAGGGTCTTTTGTGTTACTTCATTGTAGATGCTATTAACATTCTAAAGGAGATGAAAGAGAAGGATATTCTTATCAGAGATGCAACAGTGTTGTCCTTTTTCCACATCCTAAATGGTGCAGCTTTAAGAGGTGAAACTGAAACAGTACAACAGTTGCATGAAGCCCTTGTGACTCTAGGGTTAGCGAAACCATCCAGCAACCTGAGTTCCCCACTGGTCACTGTATATCTGGAAAAGTAAGTTAATTGAATTTTGAATTTTAAATGTTGTCATTAAAAGAGTGAGTCTGATCATTTGGGGATTATCTGACAAAAATACTGGACATGGGGGATTAGACTTGGTAAATCCTCGGTGGCTGCTATGGAAGCGTTGAGGTTATTTGCCACAAAATAGGGCTTACATGGACTAGGTGACTTTTTAAGATTACCAACAGTCCTGTGGTCCTGTGGATTACCTCTCAGTGGAATGGTCTATGGTGATTTCTTGTGGGCATGAATATAGTTTTTCACAATTTTGAGCCTTATAAGTGTTAATTATTAATGAATATAAGAAAGAAGGATTCTTTGGGCTTTCAATAATGCATGATGGTGTTACTCAGGTGATAATAATATAGCAGCATCTCTTCAGTGCTATTTTTCTCCATATAGTATTTTATTTCAGTCGCATGTACCAGTACAGTTATTCTAGCTTTGGTAAATATCATACAAGGTGTCTCTGTGCCTTGTGGGAAGAAGATGAATTTTGTTGGTAGGGCAATATTTACTGAGTTTGAACATTTTTACATTAGGAATGCTTGTGTTTGGTATCCAATTTAAGGTATTATTTGCAATACAAATCTTAAAAATCAACCGGCCTTCTTGTAATGGTGAAACATTTTAGTAAGACGACTAAGCACCCTTCATTATCGTCTTTCTTTTCGTGTTTGTTCTCCTTTTTAAAAATAATTTCCTAGATCTTGCCTCTTTGTTATCTTTTCCATGGATAATGCAGTTTTTAATCTTATTTTGTGATTAGGATTTTCTGATTTTAATATGTGTGTTGCCCTATTAATGCCAGGAGAAAAAGAAAGGGTATATTCTTCTGAAATTTTTGGTAGTTTTTCTTTATTTATTAGGGGATATGTTAATTGAATGTAATGAATGATTTCTTATTAAATTTAAAAAGTGGAATAAAAAACATGTCTTTTAGCTCTATGTTAGGAAATGTGCATATGTGCATACACACATACATATACATACATGTTCTATGAAATAATTCCTTTGCCATCCAATCAAAAACAGTTTCTGAAGTTAAATAATTGGCCAAATCTCAAATCTAACACTCCACAATCTCAGCATTACATCCTTTTAAAGAAATAGCGATTCAAACAATTACTTTGTTACAGAGTTCTCATATTAACAGCCAACTTTATATAGAAATCCTATAATTAATATGCTTCCTACTAGAATTTTTTTTGATTATTTAAAAGACCCATCTCTGCAAATTGCATATGGAGCTCTGTGTAGGGATTTGAACGAAATGGGCCCAGTGCCCAGAAGAATTAGGCCCTCCTACACTACTGGGCAAAAATAAAATAATTAACAATGAAAATGAGGCTGTGGTAGAAAAGCACCTTACAAATAGAAATACCCTGAAGGCAGAGAAGACACAGAAGTTTTCCACAAGAAGTCTGCAGATGGGGCTCATGAACCAAAGAGAGCTTACCTAAGGGAAAATGGGACTCAGATGTTATCTTGGCGTGTACTCTGTGCCTCTGGTTATCCCAGGACAGTAAGAGATTTGTATGTCTGGGTAAAAATTGACTGTCCCTGGTAATCGGGCTAGAGAAGTCTAAATTAAACCTTTTCTTTCATGATTTCTTACTACTTTCAGATACATAAATTATTTCATTCTCTTTTTATTTACCTAGTTTTCTTTTGCTGTCTTTGCAGAGGCAGTCTCCACAATATCTTCCAGTTTCATCATCATCATAGAGATTTTGTTGACTGTTTTAGAGTTATGAAAATAATAAAAAGGAGATGACAAAACTTCATGTTTATAAACTTGAAGAAAACAGTAGTACTCCTAGTTGGGGATAAGTTAGGGGGAAAATAGCTTTGAAACTTTTCAGTTGTTTTCCCCAACTGATGGATGATAGCTAATTTATTCAGAATCATGACAAGTGCAGTACTAGGATTAACTATACTAGCCTGCCAAAAGTCCACATGTTTGGTTAAGTATGTTTAATCTTCAATGATATCGTGTAATTGACCTCAGCAGGTATGAGCTCACGTGAGGAATGAGCTTTAAATTCAAACTTGAGGTACAATTAAGAAAAACATTTCAGGACATCATACAAAATCTTCATCTTTTCACTCAAAGGCAAACATCATTTTGGAATTATCATTGCAAAGACTCTTAAAGAGTCTATCACTTACATACTATAATTCTGGAACAAGTCAATAAATGGTCGAGTTCCTTAGAAAGATTATCTTTAGGTCAGGAGATCTTAATTTTAAAATGACTTTTCCAGCATTGGATAAAATACTGGAAAAATCAGTACTGTGTCAGTTTGTAATTTGGATATTATACAAAAAAGCTTCATGGGTATGGAAAATAATACACTTTGTTTTTACTCATTTGCCAAAGGAAATCCAAAATAATAGGTTTGCAAAATTATAAAGAAGTTTTGTATTAACAAAATGATAATGCTTGCATTGCAGAGTTAAGCAGAATTTTCATGTGTTTTGTTTACATCAGGATTGTTCTATAAAGCCCTGTGTCTACACAAAGTCCAAATGAATGTTATTTTAAACATTTTCTTTTGTAACTACTTAAAAACAATTTTTTTTTAATTGAAATCATGCCTGATTCCAGAAGATGATCTGGGTCCTCCATATTAAGGAACAAAGAAATGCTTTAAAGTTGATTAAGAGAGCTTTTGATTAGTCTATGCAATGGTAAAGGAAATGAAATTAATAAAATCAGGGTTATTGCTTTAAAAGCATAAAAATTTCTATGAGACAGTTTGAGATTCACTTGTTTTATAGCTGATCCATTTTGGTTTCGTTGCATATGAAAAATATCTGAAGCTTCTTAACTGGATTATTTAGTGCAAATGATCAAAGAAAGTTTAATTTCTGCTTTCCATTAAGGATTTTTCTGTGTTGATTTGTGCTGTAATCTGTATATGCCCACATGCATTTCATTTAAGTGAATCATGGGCTTTGTATATATAATCCTCCCAGAACTCTTGTTAAATTAATCTTGAGTTCTTCATAAAGGTCACAGTTTCTGTAAGATTAGCCTATAATAATACAAGTTTTACTCACTGTAACACTTTAATATGTTACATAAATGGGAAATACACATTTTAAAATGCTTGTTATTCTGTCATATGCACTCCCCTTCAATTTTAGCATCTTCATTTGTACTGGATACTTTTATTATTTATGGGAAGGCTTGCTTTCTAGAGTAAAACTCTTTATGTGCTGAAAGGAAATTAAGGAGGTTTGGCTCTTTTACTCCATTATTGCAATTAAGAATTTAGCATCATCAGTGCCAAAGGACAAAAGTGGTTCATTTGCCCTAGGGGGACAGGACAGTGATAAGATGATTTTTCGTCAAGGATCATTGGGTCGTAATTAAGTTACATTCATGGCTATTGCTTTTTGAAGGATGATTGGTAAATGACAGGCTTCATGTGCTTAGTACGGACACTGTTCAGTAGGGTTTTTTCTCCCTCTGTCAGAAAATCCTGTTGAGCCTGATAATGTAAATGTGGCATTTTATTCTGAACAAAAGAGCAGGGAAATGAGCTATCTTGTCTAATCATTCAGTTGTTTAACACCGACTTCCAGTTTAGACTCAATTGGCTGGAAAGCACTTGACATGTGAAGTTAGTGCTGTTCGGAACGCATGTTTGAGTAAATTTTAAAGTAAGTGACAGCTAAATTGTACCTAGGGAAATTACAAAGCCTTCAACACAGTTAATTTTTTGGGGAGGATTAGTTGTAATTGCAACACCAGTCTCCTTGAAGATTCCTCATTTATAGTTGATGAACAGAAAAAAAACATTTAGCTCTTTCAAGGGCTGATTCTCTTAACAGAATAATTTTTGTGAAGACGATGGTTTCTCCTGAATTGATTTCTCTCCACAGTGAACATCTGCATAAGATTTATAGAATAGTTTGTTTTTAGAGTGTTGAAGTGTTTTTTCCCCCCTCTTGTCTTAAACTCTTTTTCTCTCCACAAACTCCTCTTTTCTCCAGTTATTTTAGATTTTGAGAGCTTTTCAGTCAGTAGATGCTTAAGGTAAATTGCCACTTCACTAACACTTTATGCATAATGTTGAAGCACTTTATTCCAATTAAAAATCAATATTTGTCATTTTTTTGTTTAAGTATACTCTCTGATTTGGAAAGATATTTACTATAAGTAAGGAGATTTAGTTTAAAGCTACTGATAAGTGAATAGTTGCCATTGGTTATTCTTGTTCTAACAATTTAAGATCATATGAAGCACATTTGTGATTTTTTAGTTATATATAGTGAGGAATTTAAGTTATGAGTGCTTTCAGATATTTTTATGATCAGTGGATGATGCCTCATATGAACGTATGTCCGGTGTTTGTTTTTCTGCCAGTGACATTATAACATATTTTAATTTCATATTAAGGACTAAAACAAGTGGTAACATCAGATTTGTCATGTGAGTTTTAAGCTTGCCTTTTTGGATGTTCCTTCATGTAATTACACAAAATTAGAGTTTATAGTCATTTCATATATGGTCATGTTACCTTCAAAAGTGAATTAGAGGTTCTAAAATTTAAATATGGACCAGGAGAGTCCATTCAAGTTAATAAAATACTCTCCTTTAAGTGTACAAATTGCTTACTGGACTCAGTTTATTATATATATGTGTTCTTAAAATTTAGAATTATAGAATTTTCCTTTGCTCTCTGTTCTGCCTTCATTTCATAGGCTAACAGAATTTTGATAAAGCTTATGTTAAGTAAATTCGCCTCTATCAAAATATTTTTTAAGTTTTTGCCTTTTTATTAGCATTATATCGTTTTATTCATGAAAATAGTCTATGTATTTCATTGAAATATATTTCATTGTTTTGTGGGGTCTAGTTTATCAGAGTGGGTTTCTTTTAGATAATTGTTATAGAGTTGATTTTCTTTTAGTGTTATTTGAGGTTTGTGAAAGCAGTAGCTAAATTTTTATCAGGAATGGACTTTTTAAAAGTTGTGACATACTTGTATATAAAGCCTTAGGAATTACACATATACACTGAAATAAGCATGGAATCAAAGTTTTGGATCCAAAATTAATGTTATCAACAAGATTTCTTCAAAGGATTAGTGTCAGGCTTTTTTTAGTCAGATTATTGTAGAGTCAGGCTGTAAATCAATTCTAGTATTTTAAAGTATAAAAAGGAAATCACAGAATCATTTTAGATCACAAAAACTAGAAGCACACTGATTAGTAAAGTGTTATCCCACATTTTGGGTATAAAACAGTTTCCACCTTTACCTTTTCGATACTTTGCTGCTCTTAGTGATTTCATCCTGCCTAATAAAAGTGGTATTTTCCACATGATGATTTTATCAGCTGGTGTGAAACATTTGAGTTGATGAACTTAATAAGCCCAAATTCATAGAACTTCATGTTAGAGTATTAGACCTGGGAGCAGACTCAAAGGTCCTTGAGTTCAACCATTGTGATAATCTGCTTTTCATTACCACTTCTAGAAATATGTCAGCTCTCTAGAGCCGAGCTGCATGATGTAGTACTTATTAATTGGGATTGAAATACAAAAGTTCTATGAATATACAACTATTTTCATAGAAATATGAATTTTAGATGTTTTTCATATTTTTCATTTTCATTCCCCGAGTTTTTAAGCTTTAATAGGAAAGAGTAATGGTGACATCAAATTATATGAGGAACAGACATTTTTATCTCTTATGTGCTCCAAGTACAAGTTAGAATGTGAACAAGAATTGAAAAGAACTGGCCCTGTTCCTTAGTTCTTTGTATCATCAGTACACTTTGTATGGAATGTTGCATTGTAGATTTCTAATTCATTTTGTTGGGAACCTGAGAGCAGTATCATTGGTACTTATAATTACTAACAAATATATGAATTACTTCCATTTTGCTATTCTTATCTTTACTGTTGTTGTTCTGAGCATGTATAATCTTCAGAAGCGTATATTTGGAGACCAGAGACTATTAACACGTCTCTTTGATTGACAGAACAACTATTCATTTATTGATAGCTTTGACCTAATACAGCGGAAATACAATTGAAGACAATACTAGTCTAGTTGGGGAATTAATCTGAAAAAGCAAATCATATCATATCACTTTGAAAAAAATCAGTTTGTGTTAGTTTTTCTCTTAAAAATGTTTTAGTAGTTTTCTGTTAAATGGGATTGTAGAAAGGTAATAACTGAACTTGTGTCTGAAGCAAGGGAAAATACTGATTATATAAAGCTTTATATCATATGTGGTAGCTACTGTAGCATTTCTCTTGTATGACAGTAATCTAGCCTGCAACATCTACTCGCAGTTTTGAAATTAACCTGTAATTTAGTCTTCACCCCAAATGACAAAAATTCAAATGACTCTGTAGGGTGCCAGAAGATGCACTGTAAACAGGGCTTAGTAAGGGGATATGGTAGAGTTCCTTCAGGATAGGCTCATTTTCACTGTGTCAGTATTATTGCTATAAAATTAACACCTCTTCATGGTATTTTACTCTTTAGTACATCTTAAAATCTTAATCTAGATAAAATAGTAATTCAATTTAGGGCAACATAACATTTGTATAATGGACCAAAATGTTAGGGCTTCAACAGAAATGTAAAAGGCTTTCTTCTTGAAAACTGTTGTGTGTGTGAGAGAGAAATGTGTTTTTTCCACAAAGATTGTTACTCGCTGGCACTAGTTGTACTTTGGGCTACGTCTATAACCATGCCTGTTCTTTAATGCACATCATACTTCCTTTTCAAAAATATTTAATTTCTTATCCCAGATTGTACCACCTTACTAGGCTGAACAAACCACAGTGCTTTTAAGAGAACATAATGTAAAATTAGATGCCCTCAACTGCAAGTGGGAAGTCCAGGGACCTGAAGTCCAAGGCAGTACCTTCCTTGGTTTACCTAGTTGCCCTTGGCTGGCTAATTTGTCAGTATCTAGATGCCTTAATTTCCTCATCTATTTAAAAAAAAAGGAGAGGGGCAAGTAATACTGGATTACATAATCTCTACAGCTTTTCCAAGGATTGCAGATATTTCTCATTGTCATTTTCCTTTTAAAGGAAAATGTAATTTTTGAGGACCTACAAGAATGTATTTCCACACTCTTGTTTAAGAAACTCTGACTTATGAAAGTATCTTTTTATTTTAACTTATTTCCACATAAGAGAAACCTTGACTTTGTAACTGGAAGTAACTTTTAAAAGCTTATCCTCTACTGAAGAAATTTTTAAGAGTTCTAGAATTCACTAATAAGCCACCCCGGCTCCCATAAAATGTCCTACTTTTAGCAACAGTAAGAGTCTATAAATGAATCCTGAAGTTACTTCCTCTGTATCTGGAGAGGTGTCAGTATGAAAAACACGATGATAAAGTTGAAATAAAGTTTCCCAAATCTGGGTTTATTGAAGGCTATAAGCATACATAAGTAGTTGGGAAAAATATTTTACATTAGTCCTTGTTTTTAGAAATAATGTATTCTTATACCAACTTGTATAAAATAAGATTTTATTTATAATAATCTCAGAGAATGCTTTCATCTCTTTGGACTTTCTAAAAAAAAGTGCCATTTAGCAAGAGAAATAAAAGATGAAGTAAAGAAAATGGGGAACTGCTAATGATGTCTTCTCTGAACATTTATTTATATATAAAGATTGTTTCTCTTACCATTTTTGCCATTTTGGCTTCATGGTTTTGTGCCTTAAATAAAACTCAGTAGTGTACATTTTGACTGGCCATTTTACATCTCTCTTAACTAAACTGGATCTGTTTTATTCATTGTTAATATTTTGATGTTTCCAAGGAATGACTTACATGCTGCTCTTGAAGTCACCATTGACTGCTACAAAAAGTATAAAATACTACCAAGGATTCATGATGTCTTATGTAAACTGATAGAGAAAGGAGAGACTGATCTAATTCAGAAAGGTTAGTCACCTTCTAATATCTTGGTGTAGTTGGTTCAGGGTTGTTTTTTTCCTCTTGCTTATTTAATCTTAATGCATTGCTGTGAAGAGAAGATTTTTAACAGGAAGGCAAACACCAGAGAAACTTTGTTATACTTCTAAATTGAAAAGAAAAACAAGAAAAACATCAGGTAGATTTTTAATACTATAAATGTCCCTGACTTCAATAACTTCTTATTTTGAAAAGTTGTCCCTCTCTTATTTTTTGTGGTGATCTGCCTGTAGAGGGCATTTTTTTTACTTTATCCTCACCAGTTCTCTTTGAGGCTAGTCTTAGATCATATCATGTAGGCTGTCAGATAAGAAATGTGACAGAAAATTGGTTGATAAAACTATAATCTTTAAGTTATTCTAAATACTTGTTTTAAAGTTTTATTTGTCCAAAACTTCAAGTGATACTGTGTTTCTCTATGTTTTTTTCTTACATTTTCTCCTTTCCTCTCTAGCAATGGACTTTGTGAGCCAAGAACAAGGTGAAATGACGATGCTCTATGATCTCTTCTTTGCCTTCCTACAAACAGGAAATTACAAAGAGGCCAGGAAGATCATTGAGGTGTGATTTAACTACAGTATTCTAATTGTACAGCTATTTAGACTCTTAATTAGAATATATTTAAAATTTTTAACCTTTAATTATACTTGTTCTGATTCATGTTAATATAATTCAGGCCCAATACAGCTTGCGGGGGAACTCGGCCAGCTTCTTTATCGTATATAATTACAGTTCAGAAAAGTCAGCCTGGTTGTATATTGAATTTGTTTCTCACTTTGTTAAATTCACTATTATATATCAAAATGATATTTGCATATTAAATCTTGGATTGTGGAACAATTAAACTGGTATGCCTGGGTGTAAAGTTGCTAATCCTCTTTGCCAAAGGAATTCTTTGTTCTTAAAAGCAGTGGAATTTAATTTGCTGCAGACCATGCTCAGATTTATTTGTAATGCTTGCCTACAAGTTAATCAGCCAAACAAGTTCTGTCTGCAATCATTTGGCATTTAATTTTAAATTTCTTCTCTTTCTCTTTTTCTTTTTTTTTAATATGGTAAGCAGCTTATGGGAAATGGTAGGTGACAAACCTGGCCTGTTTAGGATTAGTATATTTTATCTAGATTTGATTGAAATTTTACTTATTAAAATACGTAAGTCAAAGGGCAACTATAAAGTCTGTCTAAATCGTGATTAATTTCACTATTAAACAATTCTGTGACCCCTAAAAAAAATCCCAGAACATTCCACAGAAGCTAGACCCATCACCTTATGAAAAATTATTTAATACAGTTAAAATAAATTTTAAAATACCATCAGTAATCATGTTTCTCTCAGATCATACTTTGCTGTTACTCCATGTCTCTTTGCACCCATGGTGGACAAGATACAAAGGTGATGTTTAGCCTCGTTGTTTGTATTGACAACTGCTTATCAAGAAATTGAAAGCATAGGCACACAACCCAGAAAATTATTAGTTCCCGTTAATGTTTATGAAAAAAGAGAGAAGTCCAATATGAAAAAGAAGGACTATGAAACTTAGAACTTACTTCTCTTTCTGTCTGTCTTATAACTCAGTCTATCCTCCTGACAGAGGGAAGTGGGACATGCTATATTGGACAGGTAGCTTCTGTAGTTCATGTAGTTCATTTGTGCTTTCTAGAAAATGGAATAAATTCTTTCATTGAAAGTGCACAGTGTATCTGAAAATGAGGGGTGCCCTCTGCCTGTTGAATTCTGCTGCTCTGTATGCATGCTATCAGTATTAGCAGGGCACCAATCAGAGTAGAAATTAAGTTCATTCAGATAATAGCTATGAGATGTCCCTCTCTTTATGTAATAAGCAAGACATAACAGGAAGAGCCAAAAGTGTAAAGGTGAGTTCTCCTTTCCCATCTACCTGCTAATGTGATAATGGACAAGTTACTAAACCTTTTTAGCTTCCTGATCTGTAAAAGGGAAAATAGTATCTTTCTTTAAGATTTATTCACATAATGTATGTAAAGCAGCTTCCTTGTTTCCGGATTGTGTTAATAATCAATAGTATTAATTTTATTTGCCCTTTAAAGGTAGGATTGTGTTACCTTCTTTACCCCCATATAATTCACAATATGATGTTTAACGTAAAGTGCATGCTTTTCATATGAATAAGCAACAGAAAACTGCTTCTTAATTACTTTAAAGTTTTGCCAATGTACAACTTCATTGAATGTAATCATTTAGGAATAGCTGTCTACTGATGACATAATTTTCATAGTGGACGTATACAAAATTGCTTAAATGATAAAGAGTAGCTTTACAGAACCCCTATAATACCCTAGGGTAGGACAGCAAGGTGTGTAATATATGAGAATATACTGAAGCACATTTTCAGCTGGCTTTTTCTTTTTTAAATGATTAGTTGGAGTTGAATTAAAGTGGGAACTTGCTTTTTTTCACTATTAAAATTCAAAGACTGGAGCTCTCATAGTTTTCTAAGGATTATTAAAACTATAAAATAATAAAAATGAATAAACTAGGACTATCAGAAGTGAAAGGATATTCTAAATACTGAGCAACATTTTTATCATTAGTGTTGAATTTCCAAAGCAAAATATAAAACAAAGTTTCTTTGTATTTGAAATATTGTAGGAGATAAGATAAACCAGTCATAAAAATGCTCACATTAAATAAAGAAAGAAGAGGCAAGATTCAGTGTATAATACAAACTATATTATTTTTAAAATGAGTTGATGTACATCTATCATGTATTTTTTATAATACATTTTAACATAGTCTTGTATCTGTACACATTGATTATTGTGGAATGGTGCTTGTATTTTGCTTTACACTTTTTTGTATTTTCTGAGCTTTTATAATGAGCATATGTATTCTTATGATTAAAGTGTTTTTTCTTCAAAAAGAGAGTAAGAGGAAAAAAATCCATCAGACTAAGATCAGTCTTGAAGGAGCTGAAGTGAGGCTCCTTGAATGTGAGATTAATATGTGAAGATAAATGTTGTATAAGACTGAGAAGCATTAACTGCTATAAGAAAAGTGTAAATAATTTTGAGAGTTCAAGATTGGAACTTATTCCCAGTGTAGGAAATTAGGCAAGACTTTCTGGAGGAAAAGCAGTGTGAGGTGGGGATTGATGCATATGGTAGTACTTTAACATTAAGGAGTTTGATGGGGTTGGGAAGGGTATTGGAGGTATTAGACGTAGAGCAATGAGTAGAAAAGGGCAATCTCTAGTTCTTTTTTCCCCAGCTTTATTGAGACATGATGGACATGTAACATCATGTAAATTTAAGGTGTGTAACATGTTAATTTGGTATACTTATATATTACAAAATTGTTATCACAGTAGTGTTAACACCTCCATCACCTCACATAATTACCATTTCTTTTTTGTGGTGAGGGCATTTACGGTCTGCTCTCTTAGCAGCTTTCAGGTGTGTGGTACAGTGCTATTGACTGTAATGCCATGGTGTGCTTGGCATCCCCAGAGCTCTGTCATCTTGTGACTGTAAGTTCGCATCATTTGAGCAGCATCTCCCGATTACCCTCAGCTCCAAGCCTCTAACAACCACCTCTCTACTCTCCGTTTTTAGGAGTTCAGCTTTTTTAGGTTCCACATATGAATGATAGCATACAATATTAGTCTTTTTCATTGTGGTTTTGATTGATTGTTTATTTAATATATAATATAATATAATTATAGTATAAGATAAGGTAAGTATTATATATATTGCTTCTTTATCCATTCATCCATAGACAGACACTTGGGCTGTCTCCATGTCTTGACTATTGTGAGTAATGCTGTAGTGAACAGGGAGGGTCCATACCTCTCTGTGATCCTGATTTAATTTCCTTTGAATATATACTCAGAAGCGGAAATGCTGGACCATATGGTAGTTCTGTTGTTAATCTTTTGATGACCTAATTTAGGTTCCCAACAGTGCGCAAGAGTTCTCTTTTCTCCACATCCTTGCCCACACTTGTCTCTTGTTTTTTGATGATAGCTATTCTAACTGATATGAGATGGTAACCCATTGTAGTTTTGATTTGCATTTTCCAGGTGATTAGCAATGTTGAGTATCCTTTCATGTACTTATTGGTCATTTGTATATCTTCTTTGAAAACATGTCTATTCAGGTCCTCTGCCCATTTTTATTTTATTATTATTGTTATTTTTGCTATTGTATGATTTTCTTATATTTTTAGATATTAACCCCTTATCAGTTATATGATTTGTAAATATTTTCTCCCAGTGCCTTTTAGTTTTGTAGGTTGTCTTTGGATTTTATTGCTAAGAAGAAGCTTTTAAATTTGATGTGGTCATGCTTATTTATTTTTGCTTTTGTTGGCTTGTGGCTTTATTGTCTTATCCAAGAAACCATTGCCAAGAATAATATCAAGGAGTTTTTTCCCTTTATTTCCTTTTCTTCCTTTTATTTGACAGTTTTGGGATTTTAATGTTAAAGTCTTTAATCCACTGTGAGTTGATTTTTGTGAGTGGCATAAGATGGGGTTCAATTTCATTTCTCTACATGTGATTATCAAGTTTTCCCAGCATCATTTACTATAGTGGATATCTTACTCTTGGCTCCCTTGTCAAATATTAGTTGACCATATATGTGAGAGTTTATTTCTGCCCTTTTAATTCTGTTCCATTTGTCTGTGTGTTTGTGTATGCCAGTACCACACCATTTTGATTACAATAGCTTTGTAATAATAGTCTGAAATCAGGAAATGTAATGCCTCCAGTTTTGTTATTTTCAGGATTTCTTTGGCTATTCAGGTTCTTTTGTGGGTTGTTTCTTCTATTTCTGTGGAAAGGGCCATTTGGAATTTTGATGGGGATTGCACTGATTCTATAGGTGGCTTTGGGTAGTATGGACATTTTAACTATTAATTCTGCTCCAGGAACATGGGATATTTTCCCATTTCTTTATGTCTTCAATTTCTTTTAACAAAGTCATATAGTTTTCAGTGTACAGATCTTTTATACACTTGTTCAAATTTATTCCTGAGTATGTATTGTTTCTGATACTATTGTGAATGGGATTGCTTTCTGTATTTCTTCTTCAGATATTTTGTTGTTCTTCAGTTATTTTGTTGTTAGTGTATAAAAATGAAACTGATTTCTGTATGTTGATTTTGTATACTCCAACTTTACTGAATTTGTTGATTAGTTCTAATGGCTTTTGGTAGAGTCTTCAGGATTTTCTGCATATAAGATGATATCTGTAAACAAAGACAAGTTTACTTTCTTTCTGATTTTCTGAGTAATTCTTTTATCCTGGGGTACAGGATTTGTGAGAAATGTTTTATAAGAATAGATTGTTTCACTTCCGGGAAGATGGCGGTGTAAGCAGGGCGGCAGAAATCTCCTCCCAACACTATATTTATCTACAAAAACACAGAAAATACATCTATTCCTAAAAGAGAGACGAGAATACACAGGAAAGCGCACAGCGTGCAGCTACACCCGAGAGGACTCGGCACCCCAAGAGGCGGGTAAGATACGGAGCCGCGACCCGGCGGGACCCGAGCACTCCCCCACCCCAGCGCACCGGTGGGAGGAGAGGATTCAGAGCCGGGAGGGAGTGGAAGTGCACCCCGCGAAGTAGCCAGCCCCAGTGATCTGCGCGGGGAGCACTGACCCACATCGCGCAGTGCAGCGGAGACTGGAGAGACAGAGGGGCAGGATCTGAGCGGGGAACGCGCCAGGGTGCTTGCAGCCAGCTCCCGGGAAGGAAAAAAAAAAGCGCACACTCTCTACAGCGGTCTTAAAGAGACAGGAGCCCAGCGGAGGAGCCGGATCGCCCCAGCACACTCAGCCAAGCAGGCTGGGAGTCCTGGGAAGTTTCAGATGCCTTAGCTGGCGACTGAGGAAGTGTAGCCATACTTAACACTTCTCACTGAGATCAACAGCCTCCTATTCATTCCCACCCCTGCCAGAGCGATAAAGGGCCCTGCGGAGCGGCACAGTCACAGCTGTGGAACAGTGGGGCAATAGCGCCACCTAGAGCATTCCCACAGAATCTACGTCCGGTGGGCTTTTTTTTGTTTTTTGTGTTTTGTTTTTGTTTTTTCTTTTCTCTCTTTTTTTCTTTCTTTCTTTTTTTTTCTCCTTTTTTTTCTTCTCTTTTTAAAGTCTTAAAGAGCCCAGCTGACATACGTGGCAACTATCAGTGACCAAATTATACAGCCATGAAAAGACAGAGGAATATAGTTCAGACCAAAATCAACCAGACAACCCCAGAGAGGGAGTCTGAAGGGATGGAAATGCACAGCCTCCCTGAAAAAGAATTCAGAATAAAAGTCACAACCATGCTGATGGACCTACAGAGAAATGTGCAAGAGCTGAGGGAGGAAGTGAGGGAACTGAGGAAAGACAATACAGAAATCAGACAAGCGATCGACGGGCTTAACAGCAGAATGGATGAGATGCAAGAGACTGTTAATGGAATAGAAATCAGAGAACAGGAACACACAGCAGCTGAGGCAGAGAGAGATAAAAGGATTTCTAGGAATGAAAGAATATTATGAGAACTGTGTGACCAATCCAAACGGAACAATATTTGCATTATAGGAGTACCAGAGGAAGAAGAGAGAGAAAAAGGGATAGAAAGTGTCTTTGAAGAAATAATTGCTGAAAACTTTCCCTCGCTGGGAAGGAAGTAGTCTCGCAGTCCACCGAAGCTCATAGATCTCCCAACACAAGGGACCCAAGGAAGACAACACCAAGACACATAATAATTAAGATGGCAAAGATCAAGATAAAGACAGGGTATTAAAGGCAGCTAGAGAGAGAAAAAAGATCACCTACAAAGGAAAACCCATCAGACTGTCATCAGACTTCTCAACAGAAACCCTACAGGCCAGAAGAGAATGGCATGATATATTTAACATTATGAAACAGAAGGGCCTCGAACCAAGAATATTGTATCCAGCACGATTATCATTTAAATATGATGGAGGGATTAAATAATTTCCAGATAAACGAAAGTTAAGAGAATTTGCGTCTCATAAACCACCACTACAGGATATCTTAAATGGACTGCTCTAGAGGGAAGCACACCTAAGGCTAAAAAGATGTCACCAGAGAAAATAAAAAAATCATAGCAAAGAAAGCAGACCATCCAAATACCAACTAAAGGCAAAGAATAAAACACCTATTATAGAAAGAATGGAGGAGGAGGAATAAGAAGGGAGAGAAATAAAGAAACATCAGACTGTGTTTACAATAACTTAACAAGAAAGTTAAGTTAGATTGTTAGATAGTAAAGAAGCAACCCTTGAACCCTTGGTAACCACGAATCTAAAGCCAGCAATGGCAATAAGTACATACCTATCAATAATCACCCTAAATGTAAATGGACTGAATGCACCAATCAAAAGACACAGAGTAACAGAATGGATAAAAAAGCAAGACCCATCTATATGCTGCCTACAAGAAACTCACCTCAAATCCAAAGATATACACAGACTAAAAGTGAAGGGATGGAAAAAGATATTTCATGCAAACAACAAAGAGAAAAAAGCAGGTGTTGCAGTACTTGTATCAGACAAAATAGACTTCAAAACGAAGAAAGTAGCAAAAGATAAAGAAGGACATTACATAATGATAAAGGGGTCAGTCCAACAAGAAGATATAACCATTATAAATATATATGCACCCAACACAGGAGCGCCAGCATATGTGAGACAAATACTAACAGAATTAAAGGAGGAAATAGACAGCAATGCATTCATCTTAGGAGACTTCAACACACCACTCACTCCAGAGGACAGATCAACCAGACAGAAAATAAGTAAACACACAGAGGCACTGAACAACACACTAGAACAGATGGACCTAACAGACATCTACAGAACTCTACACCCAAAAGCAACAGGATACACATTCTTCTCAAGTGCACATGGAACATTTCCAGAATAGACCACATACTAGGCCACAAAAAGAACCTCAGTAATTTCAAAAATATTGAAATCCTACCAACCAACTTCTCAGATCACCAAGGTATAAAACTAGAAATAAATTTTAGAAAGAAATCAAAAAGGCTCACAAATACATGGAGACTTAACAACACTCTCCTAATTACTCAATGGGTTAATTACCAACTCAAAACAGAAATCAAAGAATATATGGAGACTAATGACAACAACAACACAAAGCCACAACTTCTGTGGGACGCAGCAAAGGCAGTTCTAAGAGGAAAGTATATTGCAATCCAGGCCTATTTAAAGAAGGAAGAACATTCCCAAATGAATAGTCTAAAGACACAATTACTGAAATTGGAAAAAGAAGAACAAATGAGGCCCAAAGTCACCAGAAGGAGGGACATAATAAAGATTAGAGAAGAAATAAATAAAATTGAGAAGAATAAAACAATAGAAAAAATCAATAAAACCAAGAGCTGGTTCTTTGAAAAAATAAACAAAATAGATAAACCCCTAGCCAGACTCATTAAGAGAAAAAGAGAATCTACACACATAAACACAATCAGAAATGAGAAAGGAAAAATCACGACGGACCCCACAGAAATACAAAGAATCATAAGAGAATATTATGAGAATCTATATGCTAACAAGCTGGAAAACATAGAAGAAATGGACAACTTCTTAGAAAAATACAACCTTCCAAGACTGACCAAGCAAGAAACTGAAAAACTAAACAGACCAATCACCAGTGACGAAATCGAATTGGTAATCAAAACACTACCCTAGAACAAAACCCCTGGGCCTGATGGATTCACCTCTGAATTCTACCAGACGTATAGAGAAGAAATAACACCGATTCTCCTTAAAGTTTTCCAAAAAATAGAAGAGGAGGGAATACTTCCAAACTCATTCTATGAAGCCAGCATCACTCTAATACCAAAACCGGGCAAAGACCTCACCAAAAAAGAAAATTACAGACCAATATCCCTGATGAACGTAGATGCAAAAATACTCAACAAAATATTAGCAAACCGAATTCAAAAATACATCAAGAGGATCATACACCATGATCAAGTGGGATTCATCCCAGGGATGCAAGGATGGTACAACATTCGAAAATCCATCAACATCATCCACCACATCAACAAAAAGAAGAACAAAAACCACATGATCATCTCCATAGATGCTGAAAAAGCATTTGACAAAATTCAGCATCCATTCCTGATTAAAACTCTCAACAAAATGGGTATAGACGGCAAGTACCTCAACATCATAAAGGCTATATATGACAAACCCACAGCTAACATCATACTTAACGGCGAGACGCTGAAAGCTTTTCATCTAAGATCGGGAACAAGACAAGGATGCCCACTCTCTCCACTGTTATTCAACATAGTACTGGAGGTCCTAGCCACAGCAATCAGACAAAACAAAGACATACAAGGCATCCAGATTGGTAAAGAAGAAGTCAAATTGTCATTATTTGCAGATGACATGATACTGTACATAAAAAACCCTAAAGATTCCATTCCAAAACTACTAGAACTAATATCTGAATTCAGCAAAGTTGCAGGATACAAAATTAACACACAGAAATCTGTTGCTTTCCTATACACTAATGATGAACTAACAGAAAGAGAAATCAGAAAAACAATTCCATTCACAATTGCATCAAAAAGAATAAAATACCTAGGAATAAACCTAACGAAGGAAGTGAAAGACCTGTACTCTGAAAACTACAAGACACTCCTAAGAGAAATTAAAGAGGACACTAACAAATGGAAATGCATCCCATGCTCTTGGCTAGGAAGAATCAATATTGTCAAAATGGCTATACTACCTAAAGCAATCTACGGATTCAACGCAATCCCTATCAAACTACCAACAGCTTTCTTCAATGAACTGGAATAAATAATTCTAAAATTCATATGGAACCACAAAAGACCCCGAATAGCCAAAGCAATCCTGAGAAGGAGGAATAAAACAGGGGAATTACACTCCCTGACTTCAAGCTCTACTACAAAGCCACAGTAATCAAGACAATTTGGTATTGGCACAAAAACAGACCCACAGACCAGTGGAACAGAATAGAAAATCAAACATTAACCCAAACATATACAGTCAATTAATATTTGATAAAAGTGCCTTGGATATACAATGGGGAGATGACAGCCTCTTCAGCAGCTGGTGTTGGAAAAACTGGACAGCTACATGTAAGAGAATGAGACTGGACTACTGTCTAGCCCCATACACCAAGGTAAACTCAAGGTGGATCAAAGACCTGAATGTAAGTCATGAAACCATAAAACTCTTAGAAAAAAACAGGCAAAAACCTCTTAGACAGAAACATGAGCAACTTCGTCATGATCATATCTCCCTGGGCAAGGGAAACAAAAGCAAAATGAACAAGTGGGACTATATCAAGCTGAAAAGCTTCTGTACAGCAAAGGACACCATCAGTAGAACAAAAAGACATCCTACAGTATGGGACAATATATTCATAAAAAACGTATCTGATAAAGGGTTGACACCCAAAATATATAAAGAACTCATGCACC